>CAJUYG010002935.1:24186-49645 GCA_910591675.1 Galerucella calmariensis
AGCCCGATATGGCCCATCTTATCTTGTCCTCATCAATTAGTGCACTAAATACCATTTTAACGCCTTACAAATTTTTTGAAAAATACTTTTCAAAGAGCAGACTACTTCTCTGGCTATATGCCACGATAGACATTGAATTACACTTCTAAGTTTAACGGGGTTGGGATATCTGCGCTACATAACCAACCATTCTACATTTTACTGATGAGGTGCAAATACGCCTAAACCGGACTACAAAATACTCTCCACTTTTTTCTAAATGTAGGTAGGTAGGTATAGTGGACGTAATATTTTTAATGCAGCTATCTAATCGTATATCCCCTTTAAGTTATATTGCGGTCTATGACGGTATCGTATCGAATTACAGTCGAACAAAAAGCCGACAACTTTAAGTTCGCACAATATCTATTACGTCAAGTATACTAAGGACGGTTTCTATTGAACTCTTATTTGCAAAAGCAGATACTGCATTAATATTTTTATAAGAAAAAGCCCCAGTTGTTGGGTATAACCAAATCATACCTTTTTTTTTTCATTAAATACATTAAGATCCACTAGCGTTTTTTATTGATCATGACATTTTTTATTAAAAAATAGACAAATTTCGATTTTACCTAACTAGTGCGGAAAAGTCACTTAACGCACGTGTTAGGTACACAATTTTTTCTACTAGCATGAGCAAAATAACCGAAAAGTAAACATAAAGAAACGTTTATTATTAAATACCTAACAACAAATTAATTATTATTATTTGACATTCATCTGATGAAGCTTATATCAGGGTCATTAAAGAATTATTGACAAATCCGTTTTTTTATTAAAAATTATAATTGAATTTTTCTAAATTTTTCAGTCATTTGGTAAACTACAACCATTCAAATTTATATTTTAAATATTCAAATGTCAGTATATTCCCCAAAAAATTACAAATTTACACTAGTGCGAAAAAGTGACTCTTTCCACACTAAAAAATAATGCGCTCCTTAAAATACAACACAAGCCAGGTAAAAATAACGTTTGATTACTGCTCAAATTTCCGACGAACCCAACACTGTATAATCCGAAAGTGGTACATTAAGACTATGCAATTAATGTTTGTTTATAATTGTAACCCCTTACAAAATATTCAACAATTTTTCTTTTGCATATATTTTTCAATTACCTTTTATCTAATATTTATTTGCCATTCTCTTTGAAATATTCAGTGATCAATTTGTTAATTCAACCTGTTTTCCGGCAACGCTGTCACACCCGTGTAACAGTAGGGATGGAAGGGCCCTTTAATTTCATCTTGTCCTAACGCAATCAGGGAAATTCTATAATCTGTCAGATCATAGCATTTCGAAGGATGTACGGATATCGAATTTATTGATAATCTTATTAATAGCCAAGGGGGGTTGTTCATTTTATCACGCCGAATGATTATTATTGCTTGGGGTTTATAAAAATCTTTTAACTTCACTGACAAAGGAGATACGTGTAGCTTACACACACTATAATACCCATCACAAACTAGAGCTTGTAGATTTTAAAATATGCAAACCCTTTTTTCATTTTAACTAAGTGGAATTTATAAAGAGAGTCTGTAATTTGAAATAAATTCAACAGTTCAATAATTGACATTTGTTTTTTGAAAAATGATATTATTCCAAGTTAGTGTTGAATATCTTATAAATTCACAAACCCCGTTTGACTAAGTAATTTGATATTCGTAGGCGTCTATAGCCAGGAAAGTAATTAATTTGTTACCTACTTCCATTTCAGAAGCTTCGTGTCTTCTATATAGTTTATTTGGAGGGATTTTCAGTCGTTGTGATGAAATAAAACGACTGTGTTGAATTTTCAATGCAGACTAACTTTATTTGGAACTTAAATAGTAGAAACCAAAAGCAGTTTAAAGTGGTAAAAGAGACCCTCTGCAGGTACACGACCGAAACTACAAGTACCGAACTGCTTTAAGAAAAACCAGATGTGATTACATTTTGGGCTTATTTTAACACTCCCACTAGCACAAAATATAATAATATGACAAACACTTAGAAAAGGATATTTACTTACAATACATCAACAATACCTAATTTCTCTAAAAAACCATAATGTTTCACAGAACACAAACTTTTGGTTAAAATGTCAGCCGGCATCTCATTTGTCTGTAAATACTTTAAATCTATCAAATTTGGTGCAACTGCATCTCTAACAAAATTATGCCGAACATCAATATGCTTTGACCTTTTATGAATAGGATTTACCGACAATTTCTGTGCAATCTGACTGTTGTTGAAAAGAGTTATACAATTTAAATCACCAAACAACTCATTAAACAAATTTCTTGAGTAAATTGCTTCTTTAGAAGCTTCAGCAATTGCCATATACTCAGCTTCTGTACTGGATAAAGCAACAGTTTTTTGTTTCCTACTTTCCCACGAAATAGCGGAACCAGAAAGTGTGAAACAAAAACCAGTATACGACTTGCGAACATTTGCATCGCCAGCCCAATCAGCATCTACAAACCCTTTCAACTTATTGTCATCTTTAACAAATCTTAGTCCAAAACTGTTATTATTGCTTGCAGATACCTTAAAATACGCTTAGCCTGCTTCCAATGGCTTTCATTGTAACAGTTATTGAACTGACTTGAGTAACTTACAGAATAAGCAATATCAGGCCTAGTTAATCTCTATCTAAATTAATATTCTGTTCCATTGGTGTGCTGATGGCCTTACAATTAAACATATCCAATCTTTTTAAAACTTGATTTATATACTGCTGTTGATCTAAAGTGATAACATTATTTTTCTTATCTATTATAACTCGCATGCCAAGACACTGTTTTATTTCACCTAGATCTTTTATTATAAACTCATTTTTCAAAGATTCTTTCAAAACTTCACCTTCATGACAAATCAGCACAATCAAAACATCATATATACATCTTCTTTGAGATTACCGTTTAAAAATGCTGTCTTTACATCTAGATGAGAAATATCCAGCCCTAATTTAACCGATAAAGCCATTAACAGTCTCAAAGTTGAAAAACGAACTACTAGCGAAAAGGTTTCATGAAAATCAACACCATTCGTCACTAACCTAGCTCTATATCTAACACTGTCTTCACTGTCAACTTTCTTTTTAAAAACCCACTTACACTGCACTATCGTTTTATCACTAGGAGTGTCCACCAGTTCCCAAGCATCGTTTTCCTCAAAGGAACGAAGTTCATCCTGAATTGCCTGCTTCCATTTGTTCCCGTCTGTTTCTCGTAAGACATCCTTCACTGTCACTGGATCACTACTTAGGTCGGAACTATCGGAGCAAATGTACGAAACAACATTTTGAAACTTCCTTGGTTTTGGCGTTCGTGCTGACCGTGTTTCAGGAGTCTGCACTGGATGTTCTGGCTCAAAATCACTATCACTACCCCGTGCCTCACTAGACTGTTCCGTTTCACTTAATGTGTCACTACGATCTGCAATTACTGGATAGTCTTCCATTGTATTATCGTTATCTGTGACTCCCACTGAATCTGGAATTTCCACACTTTGGTCTTCTTCTATAGCAATCGGTGGTGTATTTTCCATTATAACAATATCTCTACTTGTGGTTACTTAACGTTGTAAACTCGATATCCTTTCGTAGTCTAGCTGTAACCAACCAAGATATGTCGATCTGCTTTCTTATCCCGCTTCAGTCTTTTTTGCTTTGGGATATGCACCATTACTGGACTACCGAATATTCTTAGATTGCTTACGTCTGGTGCACTCCCTGTCCAAATTTCCTAAGGAGTTTTCTGCAAGCCTGAAGCAACAGATCTATTTTTCAGGTAAACTGCAGTGTTTACCGCTTCACCCCAAAATTTCTTTCCTAAATTTGCATCAAAAAGCATGCACTTTGCTTTTTCAACAATGGTACGGTTAAGTCTTTCTCATATACCATTCTGTTCCGGTTCATACGGATTTGTCAGCTGATGCAAAATTCCATTAGCATTCAAAAAATATTTAAATTTATTGCTGCAAAACTCACCACCATTATCTGATCTCAAGACTTTAATTTTTGTGCCTTTTTGATTTTCAACCAGGTTTTTAAAAGTCTTAAAACATTCGAAAACCTCATCTTCACTCTTCAAAAAATATACAAACATCATTCTGCTCTAGTCATCTTCAAATGTAAGGAAATATTTTGATTTACCAATGGACTTGGTTTCCATGGGACCACATACATCTGCATGTACCACCTCCAGTAAGCTTTCAGCACATCTGCCTTTGTGTGTGAACGGTAATCGACACTGCTTACCTTCACAACATACTTCGCAATTTCGTTTTCCTGCTTCTGCAATACCTGAATACATGAGACCAGTCACCAAATTATTTTCCTTCATCTTATTCAAATATTGGCTATTAATATGACCAAATCTTCGATGCCATGTATTTGATGTAACTTGTTGTGCCACTGAGGTTGCTACCAAACAGTTACCTGTTAAAATCTTTCATCTTTCAACTCGGCTGTGGCTATCAAAACCTTTTTCTGATTGTATATTTTACAATAATCTTTCGATTTTAGCATAATAATTGCAATCACCGCCTCCGATATTACAAAAAGTTCCAAAGGCGGAAGTCCAACAAGGACTTCCATTGATGCAGTCCCTGCGCTGTTTGTTCATTGCCCAAGTAATACCACCGAATAATCGGTGGTAGTACCAACGAGGGCTTGTCTTTGGATTGCAGTTGATATGTTCACTACTGAAGACACTTCTGCCCTCCTCCAGACAGGGAAGTAGATGTTTCTTCTTAGTTGAACGGTTACTGTTTTTGTTAAATATTTTCAAAACTTTATAAAGCGTTAGAATAATTATAATTTATCAAATACGACAATATTAGAGGAAACTGTAATAATACTTTAGAGGAACAGTCCGCGGTAACTGGTGTTTTTCAAAATTTGTGGTGGGGAATGGACAGAACTGAGCAAATATGAAAATATATAGTATTTAATAAGTGTTGAAAGTAAAATATCTAACATTTTGTGTTGTAGATAAAATAATGTAATTGTAGAGCAATGCATAAAGCAGAGAAGATATAAAATAATGTAACGAGCAAATCGTTCGGGTTTACATGTTAATTTTAACAAAGCTACTCTCGTACAAAAGACATTCACTAGCAATGCAAACAAAGCCCTTTTCATTTTCGAACAATTCCCAATTCGAGATAATTTCCCGAACGGGTGAGTCGCTGACGGGTACGAGTTCTAATTAGCGTAAAACGCGTAAAACACATGTCATAAATGCATCGATTACGATTTTCAATGCTACTGCAGTCCCCACTACCGTAGGGTTGCATGAAAAAAGTGATTGTGGTTGGGGTTCGAAAAAACTGTTACTATAATTTATTTATTTGCTGTTATTTTTCTTTAGTAAGTAAATAGTAAAATAAAATCTTAACATGAGCCATAAACTACGTACAATGTACAGTGTACGGACAAGGAACCATGCACTCTGAAAGCTTGGGAGAAATCCTAAGTATATTATACACATATATTCAAAAGTTTTGCATCACCCTAAATCTCCGAAAAAAAAATATCTTCATTATAAATGGATCAGAGATTGATCAAATAATTAGTTTCAATAAAAAAAACGTGTATATTTGTTAAAAATTTTCATTATCCAATAATAAACTTGCTTTAAACATAAAAAGTATTCTTAGAAATTAAATAAATTAAATACAAATTGATTCTTTTTAAAGAAAAGGTTAAGCGAGAACCTGCATAAGAACTTTTAATAAAGAGTATTTCCACCTCTAGAATTTATGCAAGCTTGAAGTCGCCTGCCCATGCTGTTTACCAAATTATTGATATTCTGTTGAGGAATATTTCGCCATTCTTCTTGGGCCGCATGAACAAGCTCTTGTACACTCCTGGGTGGATTTCTGCGTGCTGCCACTGTCCTGGCAAGCATGTTCTATGGGATTCATGTCAGGAGATAGGGCATGCCAGTTCAAACGATTGATCCCTTCAGTTTCAAGATACTCATTTACAGCTCTGGTCCGATGAGGTCGGGCGTTATCGTCCATAAAAACGAAGGAATTGCCAACAGCTGCGCGCCATAGTCTCACGTGAGGATGTAGAATATCTCTGAGATACCTATCACCAGTCATCGTTCCCTCCACATGAATTAATTCTGTGCGATAATTTAACATGATACCAGCCCAAAACATAGCACTTCCTCCTCTGAAGGGCGGCATGGGGCGAGCATGGGCAAGCTGAGAAACTCGTTGGATCCCGCCACACACGTATTCGATGGCTATCTTGTACCAAACAAATCCTTGTCTCGTCGGAAAAAAACACCGAATTCCAAAATTCTTCAGGCAAGGCCGCGTGTTCTTGAGCCCACTGTAGACGGCGAAATCTGTGCTCAGGTTGTAGTCTGGGCACTCTTATTGGTCGGCGCCACCTCAAACCTGTCGCAAGTATTCGACTTCGTAATGTCGAGATCGATACTTGAACTTCCAACGCATGTCTCATATCTCTTTGGAGTGCTGGTATTGCCATGGTCGGGTTTCTTCGGATAGTTAAGTGGATATAGCGGTTCTGCCGCTGATTAGTAACACGCCTTCTACCGCTTCTAGGTCTATCACGAAGAGAATTGGTCTGGAGATACCGGCTCCATACACGAGACACATCACTTTGCCAAACGCCAACTCTGTTTGCCACGAACCTTTGAGAATGACCTTCTTCAACTAAAGCCACTATTCTTGCACGGTCAATCTCACTTATGACTTGACGATTCATGTTTGCACTTAAAATCGTAAAAATCAAATGCCTTGAATGTTAAAATGATCGCACTAAAAATGTTATCTTACAAAAAAAACTGTAAACATCTGTATATTGCAAAAAATATGGAACATATTGAAATGGTATACATTGATAAACAAGCCAACAAAAAATTGTTAGCGCAAAAAAGTTCCTTCGCATCCGAAGAAGGTGATGCAAAACTTTTGAATCTATGTGTATATATATAATCGGGACCCTATATACCAAATAATTGGTGTCAGGGTATGTGTCTGTAACTAAACTAAATGCTTATAAAGCTTTTTCAATTTTCTCGGTTTTTCGCCATCTTTTTTGCTTCTGTCCATGTTTTCCCTTTATTTTTCAATATTTCTGAAATAGTTTTATTCCATGTTTGTCTTTTTTTTTATTTTTAAATATTTTTCTTTCCATATTCTTTCTTGTTTTCCATTCTTTGTAAATGCCCCCACCATCCCAGTTGTCTGCATTCTATAAATTCTAGGATTGATTCTATTTTTAGATGACTTCTTATATCTGTATTCCTAATTTTGTCTTTTTTTGTAACGCCTCGGACTCTTCTTAAGTATTTCATTTCAACTGCCTGTATTCTGCTTTTCTGGGTTTGGTTTAGTTCCCACGTTTCACATCCATAAGTTAATATTGGCCTATATATTGCTTTAAATATTTTTATCTCGGTATAGATCGATATTCCTTTATTGTTTATTGAATTTTTTGTTCATCGTATAGTAGAGTTTCATTGTTTTTTCTATTCTTTTATTGATTTCTGCTTCCTGTGTTTCGTTTTGATCGATTGTTATTCTCAAGTATTGAAATGTTGTTACTTGTTCAATAGCTTGTCCTTCTATTTCTATATCTATTTCTTCTTTCCCTTCTCCTATAACCATAACTTTTGTTTTGTTTTTATTCATAACCATCCCGTTTTCTTTCAAGATAATATTCCATGTTTCAATATTGTGTTTCAGATCTTCTTTAGTTTTCGCAAAGATAACTATATCGTCAGCAAATGCAACTTCTGAAACTTCTATCTTGTCAAGATCCATGTGTCCTATGTTGAATTTTTTGTTTTCTTTATTATTTCGTTCAAATACATAATGAATAAAGTTGGGCTTAAACTGCCTCCTTGTCTTAGTCCTTCAGTGGTTTTAGTATATTAATCTTTTGAATTGCTACAAATCACTGACTATGAAATCACACCGCATCACTAACCTCTCCCATCCGAGAGCTTCATCAATTTACATTGGCTTCATATAGGATGTAACATTAAAGCAGCATCTCATTGAATGACACAAAACGAGCTAGGGGTCTTGACGATAATGAATGCGTGATGATATGAATCTGCGCCTAGCGTTATAAATAGGCTCCATTGTATATGCTTTAAATAGAAAAAAATCGAAAGTGAAATACGGAACTCTGAATAACTCATAAAATGGGTAAACATATGAAAGCAAAGGAAATAAATAACTTTTTTGAAAGTCCGTGCGGGAGAAATGTATTTTGGGTAAGTTCCAACGAGATAATGTCAAAAATAATATACAATGAGATATTATTATTATTATTACTATACATGCTGTGCAACGACGAGATTGCACTATTTATACTGGGTTGCGAAAAAGTATTTTTCAACAGGATGTCGCACCCGACAGTGTCGAAAGGACGTTAAACAGTTTCTTCTTCCATTCCACAGAATTTGCATTCTTCTATCTCCACTATTTTGAGCTTTTTCAGGTTCCAATTCAGGCTACAATGCCCCGTGAGGGTTCTTGTTAAAACTCGTTAGTGCAGTTTTTGTCTGCCTTAGGAGTAGAGCTCCCCATTTTTCGTCTTTATTTCGCTTGGTTACTCTGTCACTTTAGTGACAAGAACAAAATTAGAGAAATATATATTTAAATTAATAGGATTCTTTATCACAAATGTTTATTTTTATTTCCCGAATTGTTCCACAAGGTGTTGATAAATTGGACTTCATAAAAACATGTTTTTTTTCACCCTGTATAAATAAGCTATCAACATTTTTGGAAAAATTTTTTGGAGTTTTCTTAAAACCAAAGAATTTATCTACAATTTGGCGTAGAAACAATTGAAATCGATAAAAAATTACGGAAGTTCTTGGACACCGAACTTCAGCAAAATTTTAGGTGGCAGAGTTTTTTTGTCAGTGAGTGTTACTGTAGCTTATTATCAAGTTGCCATTCTCTAACCACTAAACTTACGATGAGCTACTTCTCGAATTTCACCTAGCTACTTAAATCATGAAATTAGTCTTGTAAAACATCGTCAATCTATCGGGTTATGCATGTATTTCATACGGCAACATACGTTTTCGACGGCTCCCCACTGTTTTCCTTCACTGCGGGGCTTCCCTGACATGACAATTATTGAATTTGGTTAAAGCGTCTAATAGCGGATTCAATTGTACTTCGAACAAAGCAAGCTCTAGCACATACAACCGCTTTTACAAGGTGATTCAACTAAAATATTTAGATTATTGTTTCTGGGGTCAATGGTGAATAATATCTAGATTTTTGCTTATCTTAAATTTTTATTGAATAATGTTGCTGATTATTTTTTAAACGATCCTGTCAGCTAATCGTATTCAGAAAAAAATTCAAATCGACCAATGGCATCAAAATTACACTGAATATTCTCTCCTGTATTAAAAAGGTAGAGCGTGTCGCGGGACACACAGTATGAACTTTAGTTCCTTTTAAGCAAAATTTTTTTGAATCAATAAATAAATACACATATTAATATAAGAATTTATTTTACTCTGAATGAAACTTCATTTAACAAAAATATATAGTAGTATTAATTATAAATAAAAATAAAAATCTTATCATTAAGTTGATTGGCACAATAGTTATTTATGATACAAGTGCGTGAAGTTATACTTTTGCGCACGAGTTGCGAAAATTCCAAAATATATGAAATAATCCGTACAAATTAACAACAAATACTTAGAGCAGAATAAAATGGGTGTTTAAAGGGACCTCAGATTTTATAAAATTATGTAATACATCTGACGTTATAGATAAACAATTTGCATAATCCTAGGTGGTCGAGTAGTAAGCAAACCAGAGTTGTAATCCCATTACGCACTGAAATTTAAACTTTTTCATTTCGTGCGTAATGTGTCATTAACAACTCTTGTTACGTAATATACTATTAAATCGTTATTAGCGTCTTGTCCTAAAAAGAGGATAGACCCTTAGATAATTTGCACTATCAATCAGCTTTTTTCCTTCTGTAGCATTTTTTGTTCCATATTTGTCTTGGTATTCTGAATTCCAATCTTTATCAATACCAAACCACAACTTTTCAATAGAAATGTTCCCTTTGGTATGTTTGCATGGCATTTATAGTTTTTTTTTTAAATTATTATTCATCTCTTTTGATTGAACTACCCTGTATGCATGCTACCTACAGCGACTGACCTAATCAACCGTGCTATATGTGTTGTAGGTATAGGGACAAAGCTTTCAACACAAGGAATATTATATGAGAAGCTGATTATATGTACCTATTGCAGGATTTGGAGGGTGCATACAAACCAATTATATCCATTTAAAAATGAATAATATTATAAATAGTGTTCAATATTGAATGGAATATTTAATAAGAAGTTTATTGAAAAATTGAATTTATTTTTGAAATAGATGTCAAATATAATAGTTAAATACTAATATGACGTCTTACTAATTTAAAAATTACTTTTCAAAAAGTAGACCGTTCACTAAGAAGCAACATCTACTTCTCGGGCTATTTGCCCCGATAGAAAATGAATTACATTTCTAAGTTAGTAAGTAAGTAAGTAAGTTATGTTTATTTAGCTACAAGCTAATTACAAACAACTAATTCTATTTATATACAATTTACAAAAGAAAATAACTTAAAACTAAAATGTCCCATCTCTAAGGAATAAACTCACATTTTTATTGAATATGTACACATTTTTACTGTTTTTAATATCAGTTGGTGGAGTTCAAACCTAGATACTAGTAGATCAGTTAGGTACTGAGGTAATCTTTTATTAATTATCTTGTAAATCAACACCAGATTAGCTTTTTCAACATTTTGTTGGACTGACAACCAATTCAATTGTCTAAGCATATTTTCAATAGGAACGCGCCTACCACATTTGAGTAATATTCTCATACATTATTTGTTTTGCAATATCTGCAGACGAGTTAGTTGTTCTTTGGAGTATGAAAGTAACAATGATGTGCAGTAATTGAAATGAGGAAGAATTATAGAATTGTATACTAATCTTTTTGACCATTCAGATAACTCTCTTGCAATTCTCCCAAAAAATCCAATTTTTTTGCCTAACTTTTTACATAAATAGTCCGTATACATGTTAAAAGTCAACTGAGGGTCAATAATGACACCTAAATATTTCATTGTCTTTACTCTTTCGATCTGAATATTATTTAACACGATCTTATGATTTTGTGCAATAAATCTAGAACAATTGTTTTTAGAACCAATAACCATATATTTGGTTTTATCAGCATTTAGTTTCAATTTAGAAGCACATAACCAATCGTACAAAGCAATTTTTAAAAACATGACATAGATCATTAACATATATGATGAATAGTAATGGCCCTAACACACTACCTTGCGGTACACCTTAACACCTTTCCACTTTACTAGAGCAAATGTTATTAATCCTTGTTACGTGATGACGATTTGTTAAATAGTTTTCAAGTAGTGTTAATGCCGATGATGTTATGCCATAAATTCTCAATTTATCAATAAGTTGCTTCCGATTTATAGTTTCAAACGCCCGCTTTAAATCTACAAACACACTTAGCACTACTTTATTTTCATTTATCTCCTCTCTCCACCTCGAACACACAAATTGTATCGAAGTTTCACAAGAATGATGATTCCGAAATCCAGACTGTCCCTTGTAGAGTAAATCATTTTTCTCAAAGAGTTAAACGGGGTCTGATGGAGATAGTACATCAAAAATTATTATGAAGAGTAATAAATAAAGTAAAGTAAAGTAAAGTAATAAATATTTTAAAAATATAGTAGAATCCCGCTAGCAGCTCGAATGTCAAGAGAAATGCTCAAAAATTCGAGATAATGAGTTTTCGATACATGTAGAGTTTAACTGATCGAATTTCGACATAAAAAGGCGCAGTTTATGAACCACGACTTAACGAGTCTGCTTTTTGCAATTCGAGTTATAGAGTATCAAAATGTACCATTAATACATCGCAGGAAAATTACATTTTGTTCGAGTTACTAAGTCTAAATAATTCGAGCGGAGGAGAATGGAATTTATTTTCGATTTACTGAGGATTTAAGGATTCGAGTTATAGAGATTCCACTGCATAACGTTAATAAAAAGGATGCAGCTGAACTGCCCAAATTGACAAAAAATCCCGTTCCTGAACTGCGCCAGGTATTTTTCTTACCTGAACTTGATATAATATCTGTCTGAATTCCGCCAATATTCATTTCAATTTAGGATTTGTTGCAAGTTTTATAATTTAAGCAGAATAATAGATAGCAGTCAAAATGAGAGTATACAAAACAATTATTAAAACTGGACAACCATCATATTTATTGAACAAAGTTTCCTCCCTTTCAAATATTCATAACCGTAATACCCGTTTCAACTATAGATTAATTGTCCCTAGTCATCGAACTGAACAGTACAAAACTTCTTTTACATATCAAATTACAAAAATTTACAACGAACTGCCTGAACTTGTCAAACAAAAAAAATCGATTAAATCATTCAAAATTGCTCTGAAATCAGTTTTGTTTCGCGACCAACGTATGAACATTGGTATGTAGTATTTATTTTGTGTATTTCTATGATATGATGTAGCTTTTCTTTGTTTTTATTGTTATTGTTTATTATTATTAATATTATCAGTATTGTTATTGTCATTTGAATTGTGTTACCTATTATTATTATCATTTTTATTTGTATCGAATTTTGTTAGAACTATGTTATAATATCTTAATTATTCTTTGAATCACTCAACGCCTAAAATGAAAAACAGAGACTGCCATATCAATTTGGTGTGGTAGTCACCTGATCTTCGATGCGTTTTTTTTTTCTCTCGCTCTTACTCTTTTTTACTTTTACTATCTTATTGTAAATGTTATGATGAGGAAAAAATAAAAGACCTTTATTATTATTATTATTATAAGATCTGTATTGATTTTATCGATCAGAAACATTAACAATGACCAATAAACATCGGGAAGATTTGAGAATACAAGAGCGTAAGATATTGAGAAAGATATTAGGACCGAAAAAAGTGGGAGATGATTATAAAAAACGAACAAACGTAGAATTGGCACTTGAAATAGGAAAAGATATAGTACAAAAAATTAAGGAACAGAGAATAAAATGGTTGGGACACAACATATGGAGGGCAGGTACAAAGTCAACAATATATGCAATGATGGAATGGAATCCTTGTGCTAAGCGAAAGAGAGGAAGACCCAAAACAACGTGGTTACAGGAGGTTATAAGCGATTTCAATAGCATAGGAATAAGGCAGTAGAGGAAAAAACAAAAAATAAGAAGAAATGGCGCCAGATTGCTGAAAAAATATAAGAAAGTGGAGGGAGAAAAGAGGATTGATCCAGCCCGAAAAAAGGATTTAGAAAGCTTTTTGAAGGGGCGCTACAACCTCGGGGGTGTTGGGTCAATATATAATCAATATTATAAAGTGTAAAATAATAATTTTACTTTCATGTATATACAAAGGTACGAATATACATATATTAGATTAGATTAGATCAGAATTGGAGTGGCACTTTGTCACATCCCACTGCGACCGCTGCAGATCTATTGTGGCTCTTCCTATATTTAGAGCTCGAAATCTATCTTTATTCTTTTCATTGGACTTATTAGCCTGGATACCGCCTCCCTTGCCCCACTCACAAAGTATGTGCTCCGGGGTTTCGACTTCTTCCTGGCAGAACCTACATATGCTGTCTTCTGCAAAGCAATTGTGTGCATATGTTTCCTCAGCCTACAATGTCCGGTCAGCATTCCCACCATCATCCTCGTCGTGTCTCGACTTTGACATAGTAGGTCGTTTGGCCGAAGGGTTTTTAAGGAATTATTTAGCGTGCCTTTGTCCTGGGGTTTCATACCATCAGCGCAACGCCTGGCTGTTCATCCATTTGTGGATGCTCTCCTTAGTTAACCATTTAGAAAATCCACCGGAAGGTTCTGGTCCTATCAAGACCTCCGTTTCTCCCTGCTTGGCAAATTCATCGGCCTTTTCATTATCTTTTATTCCGTGGTGACCTGGTACACAGGCTAGCGTCTCTACAAATATACAAAATTATGAATGTCAAAAAATAACATAACAAAGTTAGAAATTAAATTAAGTCGTGACCATACATTTTTTGTTTTTTAATTTAACATTCAATACATTTTTGTTTATTTAAAACTTCTTTTCTAACATACCCATTTTCTTGTTGAATTATTGAATTCATTTTCATATATACGTTTGCATATCAATTCAAATTTGAAAAAAGAAAATACAATGAATATTTGGATGCTATGAGCAGTTTTCTGATTTGAAATTTGAAAGGAAGGATTCACAAGTATTGGTTTTTCTAGTTAAAGTTGAAGTTGGACAAAACTCATCCTTTTCGGTTTATTTATTAGGTAGGTAATTCTGTTAGTTTGCTATTGGCTTTCTTCATTCTTCAATCATTTTCCTTGCCCTTATCTAATTATTTCAAAAGTTCTTTGCCGCGTTCACTTAGCGTAAACGAAATCTTTATTTCTGACATTTTTTACAACACTTACATTGTCACAAAAGAAAAAATAAATCAAACAAATAAACTTTCAAGTGGCCTACCAAAACAACAGCCCACTCTACAACCCCACCCCTGCAATAACAACAAACAACCCGATAATTACCTACAGATAGTTTTAAAAAAGTTTAAAATATCAGATATTAAAATTCTAATCCGCGGAGTTTGGACAGCAGCTTAAATTTAATTTCATTAGTGAGGCGCAGTTCGTGTGCGTCCAGCAAAAAAGCTCCAAAGTTGATACAATTATACTTACCTGGAGTTTACCATGATCAACGGGGTGATTCCTCTAGAACGAGGCCTTTTCATTGCACTGACTCCTGCGATTATCCCTAATGCGGATAACTTGGGCGCGTAATTTTTGGTAGTCGGAACCATAGATAAAAAAATACTTATAGATGGGAAACTGACCCGTGGCGCCCTCTATTTGTACGGGTGGCGCCACTTTGAGAGTCCCGTCAGTACCTCTAACACAAATCAAATGGTTGTGAACTTCGCTAACAGCCGAAAAAGAAGATTCCTATAATTTTACAGTTCTTGGCGGCATATTCAAAATTACTGTTGTAATTTTATTTTTATTGCAAAATGACATTTATGGTCCATTTTTTGATATTTCATCTAAAGTAACTCAATATTAGATGGATATTATAATAATAACAACCAAATAGTCAAGTATAATTAAATGAAATATCAAAAAATGGACCATGTAATGCCTGAAGTGAGAAAAATAAAGCAATAATCATCAAGCTTATATATTTTATTGAATAAAAAAAGTATACAATAAATGAACGTTTTTTCACATATTTAAATGACAAACATGAAGAAAAATAAATGTTAAGAATTCAACAACAATGCTGGGAAGTTCAAAGTTGTCTGTCACTTTTCATTTAATCAAACGTTTTTTATAAAAAGCGTTTTCGATTATTTACTTTTGGCTGCTAGTAGCAGCTCGTAGTGACTGAATTCCGTTCGTTTATTACCGGGCGTGACCTTCCCCTTGCCCCTCAAGCACATACAGAAAAGTATGAGCTTCAAGCCACGGACATCAAATATTTGACGTTTGTCCGGTTTGACGTTTATTTAAAGGTTAAGATTGTGCCCATTACGATTTAATACGATTTAAACCTTACTGAAAATATCTAAATATGCAAAATTTTATTATCAAAAACATTATAATTGAAAGCTGTTCTTCTAACAACACAGGAAATTCATTGGCATTGGCACATGTCAGATGGTTTTGAGTATCCTAAAAAATCGTGTTCGATTTGCTCAAAAGTCGTGACGAATGAGGCGTCACGCACAAGTGCTTGAAGCCCAAATAAACGAAAGCAACAATAGATAGAGCTTACCGGGTGCACCTCACATTACAGTCTTTCACCAAACATATTCTCGACATTGTCTCTTAAAATGAAAGTCCCACTATAAACAATAAAAACCAACTACGAATACTCACACACACACACACACACACAAATAAGCAAAATAGTTTTTAAAAACGAAAACTGGACAAACTCACAATACACGTCAGGTTAGGATCATAGATAACACGTTAAGATGTCATTGCTGATATATGTGGGAGAATCTGCAACTACCACTAACGGCGTTACAGTTCTCACTAAATTAGAAATTTCAGTACTGACGGGACTCCCTATGTGGCAGCACCCTCGCGCCTTTAGAGATCCCCTACCCTGGTCGGAACTGCGTACACCCTGTCTCTATGGTCACATAACTAGAAAATAAAGTCCATTGTCCACGGAGCGAGTTGACGCTGCATCTCGAATAAGTTGCATGCAACTTGGCGTTTTTTTTCGTTGGGCGCGTCGGTCGCATGAATTAGAACTTGCTCTATTGTCGAGCGAGAAGTTGCTGCGACTTGGTAACTTTTTTGGTGGATTTTGTCGCACCAACCCAAAATTTCTATTGGATGCCCCGCTCTGACATTGCTGTCACTGTCAATCGAGTTGGCAACACGTTACGTTTCTCCAATGCCTGGATGAGTCGCAGCAACAAACTATTGATATGGCTGATTGTACTTTTTCTCGCAGCGATTTGTCCCAACAACAAGTCGCTGCGATTTGACGCAACGTGGAAAATGAACTTAAAAAATCTTATTTCTATTTTTGGAAATCTTACAAAAACCTATTGTTATTACAATGTTATCATGTAGTGACTCTTAATATCCACCCACAAAAACATTGAATAAAGGACTCTTCCATTTTTCAAAGCTTTCTCAATGTCTTTGAACTAAAACTTGGGTTAATTTAATTAAATTGTATCAGCATCATACAGTGCTAACCTATGTCTGTTTTTTAAAACAATTAAAAGTGTACCGTTCGCGTTTGAAGTCTCCACCGTCGTTGGCACTTCATTTCCACTTTTCATACAATCCTTATACGCATATCCTTTGCATATATAATACCTTTTTTTAATTAAAGATATAGCTATTTATAAAACACTTCGTTTCCACTGAAATTTGCTGTTTGAAACAAAGGAAAAGTAGCAATAAAAAATTCAGCTAACAAAGTGACAGAACGAAATGAAATAAACTTCTTCGACAATGGTAAAGTTCATACAAAACAACAAGTTTTACAGAAAAGAAAGTGCTTGCCGTCTTTTTCTTCAATGTCGAGTTCAACTTCCGTTTCACAGCGGTAAGGAAAAGATTGCTTCCTGTACCACGACGTGGCACGTCTTAACGCTGTAATGTTTTGTTTCACATTTGCGAAAATTCGTATATAGGCCAGTAAGTACTTTATAACGATAAAGCTGAGGCAATCATATTTTTTTCCAAAATGACTGGGAACATTTTTGAAGTTGATTATGAAGAATTCCGGAGAATCCTGTACTGACCTACTGTGATCAATATCATGAATTGTAAATTGGTATCAAGTATCTGAAATATTTACCAACTATTTTTGTTAGTATTGGGTATATTTCTGGCAAAAATTTAGAGTTGTCGAGTGTTTTTCAGTTTTATTAAATATTTTAGTGTGATATTGTTTGTTCTTCGTGTTTTTTGTGTGTAATTAAGTGTTTTTGTGTGTTTCTTGTAAATTTTTGTGTCTAATTGCTCGGCTACTCTTGTTTTTATGCATATCGGATGGCTTCTTTTTTTGGTGGAATTTAAGGATGTTGGGTGTTTTTCTGTTTCAAACAATGTCTAGATGTCTTATTGTGTGCAATTATGCTTTGTTGAATGTAATGACTTGATTCTGAGTTCTCTGTCGTTTTATGTGTAATCTGGCGGTATTGAGTGTTTTTTTGTGTAATATTGAATGGAAAATTGTCTATAACTATATAATCACAACTACCAAAGGGATGTTGCAGAAGTTCTTTTCTCCACGACTAAATAATAACGCACAAATTATTTTTACATATTTAGCTGCATAATGATATAAATTCTTCACTCCAGTGAATAATAAAAAGAATTCACTCTCGTTAGCCAATCACATTCTATTATTATCAGAATTCACGCTAGAATGAATTAAAACGAATAAATCAAATTGTCTCCTTAAAACGTCAAATACTTACCTAAGAACGCAAATCGCTTCTGACAGCGCGTCGTTTGAAACGTCAAAATAATTAGAAAATCATAATTTTACGTATTATAAGAGGAAAAAAATGGACAACAGTAGCGATAGTGAATATGTACGCCTCCCGGAATTAATTTCATCTATAAATGTAAGGGTTCCGATTAAAAATATGAGTTACTCTTTACATTTTTATAAATATGCTCTATAGCCTAGTGGTGGTTGACTATGGCGCGGACGATCGAGGTTCGATCCTCACTGGAAGTTTTCACTAACTCGCTGCGCTCCCTCGTTTTGGAAACTTCATCCGCGTGAATAATAGCCATCATTCTGCACTCGTTGAAGAATATACTATTCTATCATCGGTTACATTCATCTCTAAGCATACTTTTTTCCATCATAGCAGGCTACTTCAAATCACATTTTTTCACTCTTAGATTTTTTTACCGGTACCGGCTCAATCCATCACACACAAAGTTTCATCGAAATCGGTTCACTTTGAGAGAACTTAATTGTGAATCAGATTGCACCGTCATTTACCGGTACCAATTATGAATTTAAATTATCCAGGAATTAACAGACACACATTTCATTAATTAAATCGGTCCAGATGTTTAAGAGTTCAATTTGAATTCGATTGCAGCTCCATCTACCGGAATCAAATGTGAATCTAATCATTCAGGGTCTCAACATAATTTCTTCAACAATAGAATAATAGTATATTATACATCAAGGTGGTAGAGACTATTATTATTGACCGAGCACCAAGATTAGAATAAGGTGCGAGGTATATAAATGTCTTCAACGCCATGGTGTATATACAATTTTATCCACTACTAGCAAATTTAAGACAAAAATTGAAAATAATTCACAAACGCACCATGCACGAGAAGCGTTTACCCCGTCGTATGACTGACAAATACACTGTCAGTTCTCGATATATTATTAACGTACTCGTTATGTCATCAGTCATTTTTGGTGGCGCGAATTTTAAAATATTGGCATTTTTATTGAAATAATTTCATCTGATAGGTAATTTCAAGCAAAAAATATGTTGAAGACAATCTCCTGGGTATTTAAAATTATGTTGCACAAGTTTTTGTTGAATGCGTTTCACAATATTGACCTCAATATAGTGATCAAAAAACTTGCAGACATAGGGTTACATGGCAATATTTTGTTATGGTTCAGCTCTTATTTAACCAACCGAACTTAATCTGTGACCATCGGACAGTTTTGTTCAAGGTATAGTAAGATTACATCAGGAGTACCTCAAGGATCTCACTTAGGCCCATTATTGTTTAATATTCACATTAATGACATTTCACAATGTTTCAGATTTAGTAAATTCTTGATGTATGCCGATGATTTGAAAGTGTATCGTCCTATAAAGGAACCAAATGATGCAAATTATCTACAGGAAGATCTCAATAGACTTCAAACGTATTGTGAAAATAACAGCTTATTCTTAGATTTAAAAAAATGCCATCAGATTACTTTTACTCGTAATAGAAATATCTGTGAAAGTACATATAGGTACTATTAATAATAAAAAAATTAATAGCGTTAATCAAGTAAAAGATTTATGTGTTATATTCGATCAAAAGTTGTTATTTAACTAACACATACTATATGTCTCTAAGAAAGCCAACAAAATGTTAGGATTTATAATGCGTAATTTTTCCGATTTTAAAAATATACAAACCCTTCGCTCCTTATATATGACTTATGTTTATAGCGTATTAATGTCCTCTTCGGTCATTTGGAATCCGCAGTATGATGTCCATATAAATAGATTATCCGTCGTTGAAAATAAGTTTATCCGATTTGCAATGAAGAAATGTTTTCCAGGTGGTACAGATAAACAAATTGATCGACAGAACATTCATCCTATAGAAAAGAGGCGAATAGTTGCCGATATAAAATTTATATTTAAATGTGTTAATGGTTTGATAGACTCCTCACCTATTGTAAGCTCTTTATAATTTTTGGTACCAGCATCTAATACAAGAAATAAACATACCTTCATTACGAACCAAGCAAATACCAATTATTATCTAAATTCTCCAATGAATCGTTGCTGCAAAGCTTATGATAAATATTGTTGTGACCTCTCCACAGTTGATGTTTTTTTTCTTCTCTGAGAACTTTTGATTAGGGTCATTGTCAATGGTAGCATGCTTTCATAGTTTTAAAATGTTCCTTTTTTTTCTGATATTTATTAATACTGTAGTTTTACAATATCTGTTTTACTCTTAATGTTAGTTTATTTATCGTGTTTTGTAACAAATATTAGAAATACTGCTTTCGGCTCGTCCTGTTTGTATTCCAATTATATATAAATAAAAAAAACTACTATCCCTGAATTCTTAAAATATTTGAATTTGTCCTTTATTGATCTAGAAATTCAACTTCTCAGATGGCTAGAAGTAGCAATAATTGTCAACTGTACAGCTAGTAGTGGAGAAAACCTATTATACTGTACTTTTGAAGAGATGTTAACCCAGAAATACGCTCTCTATAAAGGAAACACACATATACTATACATTATCGTTTATAAAGTTTATTTGTCATTCGAGCAGGATTTTCGGAAAATCTTGACGTTATTTATGATTGTATCGCTTATATACGAACAGACCTAACACGTAGAAAGTTGGCAGCATAAATGGTTTATTGGGAGAAAATAAAGAGCAAATGCGTAGCGAGGAAAGATAGTGAAATGCCGAAACTTATTAGCAATATAGCTCCATACTGGTGAAACGTTTCGACGGGCTGTTGAGTTATTTTAGTCATTCGATCGGAACGTGATGATTGCCTCTAAATGTTTAAACGGCTGTATACGGTTTCCAATAAGTTGAATTGGAGAAATATTGATCAAATTGAAAGCCCGAGTTTCGTGATGTTGATTCTTAAAGAGAAACATACAAGATTCATTGAAAAAATTGGAACGAACAATAGGAAGATGAGCGGGACTTTAGAATATTTATTTGATAATGGAATAATGGAACTAGTGTTCTTTTATAATGAACTTACTTTATCAACTCATCTCTGGAGGTAGCTGTAACTAAATTGTAATTGTAACAAATTATGGAACTGATAATATTGATTCTCATATCTATCTATCTGTCTGTCACAACACAGCGAAATTGCATGTCCACATACTTAGCACTTTTTAGAAGTGAAATAATTTTTGCGAAGTTCTTGTGCTATTCTGTGCCTATCTGTATCTTTAAAGTAGAGAGGGTAAGTGTAGGCTCACAGCACTTGGGCCACATGTGTACATCCTCCCAAAGAGTTGTCCTCCTAGGTCATCGTCCATCCTGTCCTTCCCAGAAAGGTGGACAGGTCACTAGGAGACATCTCCTTTATATCAGCAAGTGTAGGCCAATACTCACCGAACGATTGAACACAGACTCTCTTATTGACTATAACTCCGGACACTCGCATAAGACATGCCTGACAGTTTCATCTTCCTGTTCACACATCCTGCATAGAGGTGTGTCCACTAGCCCCTTAGTATGGAGGTGTTTTCTCAGTTGACAGTGGCCAGTCAGAAATTCTACTGTTAAACGAGGTTTTTCCTGGTCATCGCCAAATATTTCTTCGACGCTAGCTTCCTAGGGTCGCTCAGGGTGATCCTGGCAATACTGCATCCTTCTGATTCCATCCCATCTCTTAAGGGATTGACCATGGGTGTAACGTTTGGCTAGTTCCACAATTGTCGAAGTCGTCAGGCCGTAGGTGTCACTGGGTCCTAAAATTTTGAGTCCAGCCGCTTCCCTATGTAAAGAATTGGCAATTCGATTACCTTTACTCCTGAGGAAATTTGATTGGTTCTAGGAACTGCCAGAAAATTTTCATAACAACAGTTGCCAATCGTGTATTAGAGAATACTAAAATTTCGCAAGTGGTTACTAAAGTAATTATCAAAAGTTCTTAGCAGAGTTGCTATGGTTAACAACTGTGATAACCACTACTTAGAGAATAGCCTTGAATGTCTTATTACTGGCTAGAAGTGGGAAAAACTTGCAAATAACATAAATGGATGGAGCACAGACATAAAGGAAAATGGCATAAATATAAACAAGAATAAAATGATAGTAAGATAGGACAGAGAAACCATAACCAGCTACATCGCTGGAGAAAAAATAGAACTAGTAAATCATTTGCAATGTAACATTGAATGAAAGACAAGACGATATTAACAACAGAATTCAGAAAATTCCAAAGCAGACAAAAATAATGGTTTTCAAAACGCTATATCGACCAATACTAACATTTGGATGTGAATCTTGGGTATTAACAGAACAATAGAAAAGTAAGATGCAAGCAACATAAATGAAATATCTCAACAGCTCAACGCTACCGAAACGTCGAAATAGAAAAAAAAAATTAATAAAAAACATTATTGTGGTTTGATTCCCAAAAAATAAGAGAAAAAATAATAAGTAATGCCACAAGGAACTTCAGAAGATAGGTGGTAATAATTTAAATACCATTTCCTAAGATTTGAAAAATCGAAATATTAATATTTCAAACAATACCAACGGCACTTTCCATTTTAATTTATGAATTTGACATTGTTAAATATTCTTCGAATAAAAGTTTTGACGTTACAAACTACTCCTGTCAGATCAATAATAAAAAAATTGTCATTTAGACATGACTTAGACCATAGATTTAGACTTTGTTTCTCGAGTTGTTAATGTTATCACGGTAACTTTAAAACACGCGCGTGTTTTAAAGTTCGATTTAAACACGCTGAGGCGTGCTTCAAACAGGTAAAATGGTTCACCAATAAATAAAATAATTTTATTTATCATTTTTATTTCATGAATTTTACTTCACAATTCAATAATTTAAGATTAACTCAACGCTATCTCCAAAATAACCAAGCGAACCAACACTGCTGGTGAAACTTTTTAATTTAATTAATGCTATGAGCATTAATTTCAGAGGTACGAAATAAGTTATCAACGAACGTACAACCAACCCGTGACTGAACTGAACGAAACTTTTCTATGAATCATAACGACCCGAATTCTGTTGACTAAAGCCTGTCAGTTAAATAATGCGGCAATAAACGTCAGAAATTAGAAATATAGAATTAGGGGTCGATGCGAGTAGGGTTTTGAACATTCGAAAAGAGGGGTGCTTTTCTCTTTATACCACAACTTATGAACGTCAAAAATGAATGCCGGATTGGGTATATATACATGTACATGATTTTACCAAACAGTATTTATCGCCGTTGGTAATGGAAGCCACTTAAATTGTGAGAATAAAATTAAAGCGAGACAATTTGAATGTTCCCCATATTTTTTTGTTCGTATCGAATGAAAAGTTAAACTAATAAGTTTGAGTTTTGAGTATGAGTCTTACTTTGAAGTAGGGGTGTATACTTCCTACTGTCAGTGGCCATTTTTTAGTTTCCATCCAAATTTTTCCTTTCCTCTGTAATATTTCCCTTATCGTCTCATCCCAAGTCATCCTGGGCCTACATCTCGTTTATTCTTTTGAATTTTCGCCCCCCATATTTTTTAGTTAATCTAGTCTCCTCCATACCTTCCGCCCTGATCTAACTCTACTCCAAGATACTGCAATTATTCCACTCGTACTATACTTTGATCTTCAATGCATATTTTCATCTTTTCTATCACCAATCACCATACCATACTCCTTTAATGTTTCATTCCATATGTTGGTTTTGTTGTAGTTCTCTTTCACTTTGTGCAAATATAACAATGTCGTCTGCAAACGCTTCATTTGTTATTTCAACTTTTTTTGCAAGTTTCTTTGTCCTACCATATATTTTCTACATTTATTGTGTTGTTTTCTTTATTATTTCATCCATGAGCACAATGAAAGGAAATTGATTTAATCCTTCACCTTGTCTAAGTCCACTTTGAGTTGTGAACATTTCTGTTCTTCTATTATGGCTTATAACAGTATCATATATTTTTTGTACCATTCTTATTGTTTTATTATGTACCCCTCTTGCAAATTGCAAAATACACCCGTCTTGCAATTGAGGTAGGACAGATAGTCAGACAGATAGGTCATCGGTCATCTACAAGACAACTTCACCAAATTAGGTCTTCACGAAAACACATAGGTCTATAAATATGCAGAAGGCTGTAATTTTGAATGCTTGTCACACTGTCCGTGAATTTCTAAATATTATGTAACTGATGAGCCTAATCCATGGAGGTAAAATAGAGAGGAGGGAAGGTAAGCGTGGTAGTGATCTAACCAATTTTCGACGGAAGTCGCCATATTGAGAAGCCACATTAGTGACATTAGTCATCAATTCTTGTGTCAACATAGATAACCTTAATATACTGAAATGTGTCAAATTGAAAAGCCACGTTGAAAAAATAAGAATTTTCAGTATTAGAAAGGTTATTTATGAGTATTAGTATGAATTTAAGTTGATATCGAGTTGTACAATTGGGCGGAGGAAATTTCTTTCTATATTAGAAACACAAAACAGTCTAACCCACAAAATAGTCTAAAGGTTGGACTGTTTTGTGGGTTAGACTGTTTTGTGTTCCTAACATAAGAGAAATTTCCTTTCTATTCTGTTACTGAGTTCACGTGCTGAAAGCTTGTTGTACTTTTCACAAATATCAACCATACCTATTACTCCAAAAATAAAAAGGTTAGAAGTCAAAATTTAGTTTAACAACAAAAAAAACTAAAGCACAATCAAAGAAAAAGCAAAAGTTTTACTAAACACACACTAAAAAATAAATAAACAGCAAAATAAAACCACTTAAATATCAAAGGGCTTATACGGCAGCTGATTTGTTTTACTCGTTGCTAAGATGACGTTGACATTTCAGAGCGCCATCTATCGAATTCTACTTTTCCCAATAGTGTTTGGAGACTGCTTTTATCCAATATATACCACCTTAAAAAGATTCATAATAAATAATATAATGTAAGCCTCTGGTTTGTTTACGTTTCAACGGAAGTCGGCCATATTGAGAAGCCACTTTGGTCGATGATTCTTTATACTGTTATGTTCTCTCCTCTCTCTTTTACCTCCAAGGCCTAATCCCTTTTGCGTTTACACAAGCTCGAGATTGGTGGACATTACCAGCGACACTCTGTATAATAACTATTTATAGATTTTTTTCATAATGGCAATTACAGTTCTCGAGTAGACTATCAAAACTCTTTTTTTTTGTGGAGGATCTTTTATGACTTCGAAAATATTCAAAATAGAATAAGTGAAAAACCGCAGACTAAACGGAATTATTCTCGAAATGGATTACTGAAATACAAAATTCCGTTATAAAATGTAAATTATATTAAAAGTG
>CAJUYG010002936.1:0-25447 GCA_910591675.1 Galerucella calmariensis
TGAATAAAAAATCACCAACTAAATGATAATAAACTAAATTTTCACGGAACTCCACAAAAATTCTGCATGACTGAAAAGCAGGTGTTGACGAATAACTATTCAACGAACGATTACAGAGTTACGCGCGTGTTTGTGCATAAATCTGCACTTACGATGAGCATATTTTTGCTACCGCCTTGTAGATGGCATCATAAGTTTAGCCAATTATATGGTATTCCATATTAGCCGGTGTATTCCATATTACCCGCCGCTACTCTATACCTACGGGTTTCATTGCTAGATATGAAATGAACAATTAAAATTTAACTCAGCTAAAATCCTCGCAAATTGAATTTTTCAACCGTTAAATTAAAAAATAATAATTTTCGGTACAAATTACAGATTATTTTCTCGATGCAAATGATCTTTTTAAACCACAATGCACAAACTATGTTATAATTGAATACCCTTTGCGTTATCCGGCTGTCTCCGAAAACATACCCATTTCGATTTATCCCTAATTTGGATGAATCTAAAATTCTTTTCTATAATTAACTGGATTTATTCGAAACAGAGACAACCCTGAGACTCACAAGTGCATAGGAAAATTAGTTCGGTGAAAACATGAGAATAATTCTTTGTCTGATACATTGAAACTGCATAAATACATCTTCGTTCAATTGCCCGCAAGGTAGAAGCAATCGGCAATTGACATTAGAAGCAGTGTAACTCCATTGCCTGTTCTGGTCATTCTCATTCCTTGAATTTCGTGTATCGTGAATTAGCTGACATTTGCTGTGGATGGTCGCCATATTTGTCTCATTATTTGGTACTTTATGGTTTTGTAAGAGTTATTTGACTTTATTAGATTTCTGACCAGTTTGAAGAACATAGAAGTAAAGAATTTTTTTTGCTTTGTAAAAATAGTGAAGATGGAGTTAATTTACAAGAAAATATTTTTTTTCTCCAACCATCAAAAAATGTTGACATTTTTGTACTAGTTTCAGGGGCAAAAGCCATCAATTCCCTCACCGTACAAAAATTTGCTCGTTGCTTAGCAACACTTTTAATCCTAGGATTAAAAACGCTACTTTTAATCCTAGGACTAAAAGTAATTGCATTTGAGCTGTCTAATTGAAATTTGTAGAAAAAAACATTGTCTCTTACAAACTTAGTAAAACAAACTAATTGGGCAACTATATATAGGTATTGATTATTTGTTATTTATAGTGATATTGAATGTACAATTGGAACAATTATTGCCTAAATTCAAAGCTCCACTTAAATTATCACTAACAATTTTCGAACAATTCAAAAGATTTTCATTGTTAGAACAACTCAAAATATTCTCCGTAACTGTTGATGAAACATTCGAGGAAATATCTGAACAGGTACTTGTATCTTCTTTATCAGGTTGCAATATTTTTCTGGCAGTATTCTCTTTGTTGATACGTCGTTCTTCATTCTGCTACCGTACTCGATTTCCAACCTCCATATCTTTTAAGACAAGTGAGGTCACCGCCATCATCAATAAGAAGTGTAGCAGATGTTCTTAGCGAATGTCCAGTATACTCCTTCCAATTTTCTAGCTTCAAAAATCTTGCAATTTCTTGCGGCACCGCACTAATTTTGTGAATACCAACAACCATTCTTTTGACACTTCCTATTAACATACTTCAAAAATAAACGACGTTCCTGTATTTTTGATGGCCGTAGTGCAACATGTTTTCGAAATAAACGCAAATAATCATCGCCTATAATGGTGAACAAACGAGGTTTCTTGTTTTTTGTCCGCAAAATTTTTACGACCAGGACCGAGTCCATATCTTCAATGTCATCAATTTTCAAATGAACTAGTTCGTCTTAACGCATAGCACTTCCAATTCCTAATACTAGAACAACCTTCCTCCTTTGTAAAAATCCTAGATTTTTTAGGTATATATCCATTACTTTGCCTTTTTAACAATGCTCGTAATTTTGAATATTTACTAATATCCACACCATTTTTCATATCCAGTGTGGATCGCAACATTGAATACTGTGACCAAAGAGAATGGCTTGACGGTCTTCGTTAAATTTGATAAATACACCATAATAACACTTTCCGCATAGTTTTGCACATTTTTTTCGGGTTCGGTAAGGTTCGCGACCCTCGGAATTTTGCAACGATTTTTTTTTAATAGAAAGCCCTATTGCTATAGAACGTTTTAATAAAAAAAATTCTTGGATTATCCACTTTTGAAAGAGAAAATCGCAATTGAAAGTACCAAAAATCCGCCATTTTTTTTAAATATTTGACAATTTTTGACAATTCTGTCTTGATATCGGATGGTCACAAATTTAAGAAAGAGCGGAGAATGGGCAATGTTGCCAGCTTTCATTTCCGTAGCTCGTTACGGCTTGGAAATAACACCAAGATTTCAGATGTATCTTTTCACATATAACACCGATATACTTACTATCTTTATGATCTAGAATGTTACGTATTGAAAATGTACTTTTTTGGACATAATATTGTATGTTCCACAGGTACTAACTTGGTACGTGTATATTTTATGACGTTAGAGTAAAAATAAAGAATTATGTATATTTTTGTGATTCTTAGGAATAAACATGTATGTATATAGATAGACATGAATATAAAATGATTTTTATTCCATATGATGTTTTCCAAAAAGGGGAAGGGAAGTAAGTATGCTTATCAATGAATTTTATAATTTGAAGATCTGGATTGATTGATTGATCGATATTGCGAGCGAAGCGAGCGCGCAGGGTCGACCGGAACGTCGACCCGGCGCGCATCCATGTGAAATACAAATTAGACACTTTTTCGAGAAGGGGAAGGGAATACATCTTCACCTCAAATTGACTGACTTCATGGGATTTCTACTAGAGCAAAAAAGAATTATCATAATTCAACACATACCGCTTCCCCACCAACTGACACAGATCAAAGTGTAACTAAAATATCATTAAATACGGAGCAAGAGAATAAGAAAAAAATCGTTAACCTAACTATTATATAAATTTTCATGGTTATAAATGCAAATAATTTTATATTGTGATATATTCATGTAATCTATTACAATGTATTCAGCTGAAAGAAAATGAAGACCATTTGACAACGCCGTTAGGAAGTATCACCTGATCCTAATTTGTGAACCTAGGATATCTAGACATAAGCTCTGACATAAGATTTTAGTGTGTAATTTTATAAGCTTAAGTGTCAAACGAAAATATTAATGCTTACGAATATTTCTAAAAATTGGCAAAATTTAAGTATTTTCTTTCGGTTTTTTTGTGTGAAACAGACTGACATTTAGTTCAAGATAATAACCTTTATTGTTTAAAGTGAAAATATTTATCGTGAAATAGCATGAATTGGTGTTGAAAAAGTACAATTTTTTGAACTAAAATCGTGATTTTTGAAGTAATTACTGGATGATCCAGCGAAATTTTTGTTCTAATCTGCTTTATTCAAGGTAAGCTTTCAAACAAATCTAAAATTAACATAAAATTCCGAGGGTCGCGAAGTTTACCAGAACCTTTTTTTCTTTACACCAATCCATGAATCGCTGATATGCAAGTTCATAAACTGGGAGAGATTTGGGTGGCAAAAGATTTAGATATATTATACTACTTCGGCACTTTCCAATATATCCACAGGTATATTTTCATCGTGTTCGGGATTCATTTTGAAAGCAGCGTAAAAACTACTACAAAAATTATGATTAGTACGTCTACTGACGTCTACTTGACAATCAATATTTACCAACAATACCAGATATCCATGAATACCGACTTGCTATCGCTGTCACAATTAATGGGTGTTCAAATTTATTACCAAGTTATTAACGATTTTTGAATAAAACTAACTTCATTTCAATTCCGACTTGGTTGGAGAAAAAATAGTATATATCATACGGACTAAAAGTGCCTATTTTTACTCGCTATTTTGCATTCGCTCGGCTGCACTGCGCTCCGCCTCGCAACGGCAAATATTGCTCGTAAAAAAATATGCACTTTTAATCCTTATAATATAATATACTATTTTATCTGAAAATACTGTAGTTTAAATATGATAATATAACGGTAATATGTTGGCGCTAAATTTATTAATGAACAATTATTTGTGTTGATTTATCTTATCATTTTTTTAAACTACCATGTAGTACGAACGCTTTTTTGGATCTGCTCTGTAGTTCGCGATCTTTTTTAAACAGTTCCGAGATTTCGGAACATGCGCGCCACCTACTCACACCTATCAACAAAATGAAACAGTGAAGCATTGCGAACTAAAATTTGGAATGCACTTGGGCATCTCAGGATTGTCTCTGTTTGAAATATCCGTAGAGATGATAATTTAAACATTTAATATTGCTTTTCTGTACAGTTGGATGGCATACTATTTGCCATTTTCCTGTATATTATTTTTTAAACATGTTGGAAGTGGCCTCGTACGAGTTAAATGCAGATTTCCACCTTATCCCAGAAGGTAATCGTGTTCTTATGAAAAATCTGAGTTTAACCTTTTCTTAAAGATAGCTTTTTTATGCCCCCCACGAAATATTCAAAATTTGGCTTTCTCGGTTCATTTGCATTTTTAACCTACCGTTTCCCCGACGTAATGCCTGGACTAAAAACGAACTAACTTTTCAATTTTAATTTGGCATTACTTTTATAAGATATATCCACTCAACAAAATAAAGTGCACTTCAAAATAATTGGTTCTCAAGGGATTAGACTATTACTTTAATCTTCAAAACCAACTGCCCAACCAACACACAAATAGAAACTTTTCCATTACATTAATACTTGTCATCATAAAATTGTAGAGATGTCAAAAATAACGAACTAAAATACAATTTCAGCACAACTTTTTCAATTATCTTGGCAGACTTATTTTTAACTTTGATCTCTTTTCACGTGAAAACTGTTGGCGGGTAGTTATTTACCACAAGTGGAAAAACAAAGTGCAAGTGATTAATAAAATATTGCATTTGCACTGCCAATACAGTTACGTGAAGAGCAAAGACTGTTTACAAACGTCTGGTTAGTTTTGATTGCTTTGTTCACCCTGAACTAAATTTTTATATTTTTAATTTAGATAAGCTGAAAAGCATGGTCAGTATTCTCTTCATTCATTCATTCGCTTAGGTTGTACACAAAAACCGAGTACTTTAACTACATCTTTGTACCATTTCTAATGTTTTCCACTATTTTTGAAGCTGAGCGTCCTCTATATAAACAACTATTTCAAGTGGAAGGGTTTTAAGTAGCTCTATTGGTTGTATTATCTCCTCTCCAAAGAGCTTCTGTCTGAGTACTCGTAAGCTTTCACAGAAGATGAGTATGTGAGTAGGTGTTTTATCCTCCTGTTTACATTTTCTGCACATATTATCCCTGACTTTTCACATTTTGAATAGATGTTCCCTTTGGGTAACTGTTTCCAATTATCTGTTACACAGTTTCAATAGCTTGGTTGATAGTTCCTTGTCTATCTTGTTCTGTAAACCATAAAACGGTTCCAGACCTATTAAGTATTCTTTAGAGCCTTCTTTCGCGAATTGCTATTTCAATTCATTACCTGCAATCCCTACCTGGATGAAATGATGATACTCACTCGTTCAGTGAATGTGTTCTCTGGTAGGTACCATGCAATTCAAACTATATTTGCTTCGATCATTGTTCGGGTTCTATATCTCTCTTGATATAAGCCTGAGGATCGCCATCATTGCCTCCGGCCTCACAAAAAGTACTAGAGGAGGAAGAATTATGAGTACTTCCATCATCCATCCCGTCCCCCTACTATATCAAGTTCCTTTAAATTTGTTTTATGTAATTATTCCAGCAAGATCAATATCACCTTCAGTTATCCAACTATCGTTCGTTGTATTTATTTTGGAATAGTTGTTTGAATTCAAGCCTGACGTGTTTTCTGTTGGTAATTACGTTAACGTAATTGAACAAACCTCATGAATAAATCATCATTTATCTGCATCTGTGTACACTGTTCAAACAGGATATTTGTGTTCTAGAAAACAGAAGTAATTATCTTATACAGATTCTGAATAGATCGACACTAATACTCAGCTAGCTGTACACACAAATCATGTAATTAATGATTGCAGCCTAGTCGGTCCATATACAAAAAAGGGTAGCCCATCTTTTTGGATTTCAATTAAAATATGAAATAGTTAAGTTTGTCATGATAAAATTTCTGATTTCATTGGAATTCCGAGTTGAGGAATTGAACTTTTTTTGAAAATTGAGTGATAGTTAAATGCCATTGTAATACAATTTCCACTAAAAATTCCATAAATTTCCATTCCTAAAATATTGATATGAACACTTCATAGCTCAGCAATATGTTTATTTCAAGTTAGAATCACTTAAAAACGCTTTAGGAGAAAATCCAATCGTAGTGTTACATTTACAAATACTCTTCACATAGTGCACATGCCACTATTTCATATGATTGTGATGACGTAGAGCTCAAGAACACTTAAACATTGTGGTATTATCGACAGTTCAGATTTTATTTAGTGGACCATAATACAACTATGATTTTAATTTGGACCTGTTTTAGCTTTCAAGTTAACTCCAATTTACTATTCTGTATGCATAATTATATTTGAAATATTAACGGAAAACTCTTATTTGGACACACCTGTTAAAAGTTGAATCTCAATCTTGACTATGTATGTTCCAATTTTGGTATATAATAACCTCCAAAAGACGTTGGACGATGTCCACAGTTGGTGTCAGAGGAAAAAGATGTCTGTTTACCCTGGCAAAACTGTTACAGTTCCCTCCACTAGGAAAAGAAAGTTGGAGGAGCTTCCACCACTTTCCCACAATGGTGAGGTAATTCCATTTGCAGCGGAAGTTAAATATTTGAGGATTATTCTAGATATGAAACTTACTTGGAACGCTCACTTGGACAAAGTTATCCATGAGGCCAGACTATCCTTGTGGATATGTCGCAGGATCTGTGGAAAATCTTGGGGCTTGGGACCCAAACAAATCTATTATTGGACATATGTGATGATCGTTAGACCAATGATCACATATGGAGCTATTGCCTAGTGACCGAAAGCTTTACAGCGAACGGCCCAAGCCAAGCTCTCTGGTTTACAGAGACAGGCTTGTCTGGCAATTACTGGTGCTATCAACTTCACACCGTCAGCAGTCATGGAAATCCATCTGGACCTACCTCCTCTCCATATATTTTTGGAAGCAGAGGCTAGATGGACAGCATACAGAATTGCGCATATTTCTAAATGCACAAATCAGGCTTATACAGAACGAAGCCGGTTGTAGCAAAATTTAGGGTTTCTTCATTGTTAAAGGATTAGCAGATAAGCAATAACGCGATGCAGTGGTGTGTATTTTGGGAAAAAAATACGTTTTAAATTATAATATAATAAAAAATGGAAAGAAATAATTATTGGAATACATTTATTACTTACATTTTATTCTATATCCGACTCGGAAGAGGAAGAATCGTTGTTGACATTAATAATAATAGGGTCGATTAAATCATCACAAATATTGTCAATTTTCCACATATTTGCCTCTACTTTGATAACATGCTCGATACAGTTTGTCCAATTTTCCTTACTAACATGACTTACAGCACTCTCAAACAATTTCACAACATCGTTTATTTTAAAAGTAGTATTTTTTTTCCAACTTCCCCCTTTACCTGAGCCCATATTAATTCTATGGGATTAAGTTCACAATGATAAGGGGGAAGTCGAAGAACTGGTATACCACGAGAAGAAGCCATTTCTTCTACAATGTAGGTTTTGTATTTATTCTTGTTCATTTTTGCAATTCTGTAAAGTTCTTTCCTTAGTGGATCTTTTGGAAACTTAATATTTTTCGAAATAAGCCACTCCAAAAGCTCTGCTTTACGCCAACGACTTGTGGGCACTGCTTCTCGTAACCGTGAATGGTAACTTGCGTTGTCCATAACAATAACAGCCCCTTTTGGAATCAGATCCAACATTTGAACAAACCATTCCTCGAAGACATCCCCATTCATATCTTCGTGATAGTCCCCCGTGCGTTTTGAAATAAAAGTTAATAATCCACCATCAACAAAACCTTCAGAACTTCCAACATGGACAATGATAAGTCTTTTTCCTTTTCCAGATGGTGGCTGCAAACCTAACGACAAACCTTCCACGAATGCCTGCCTTCCGCTTTTAATGTTTTCATCTTGCCAAGATTTGGAAACTGTATATCCAGCATTTATACACACATATAATAATATACAAGAATATATAAAATAATTATTGTTACAGATTGGTTTGTTTTCTATTATGAATAAACTGTGTTTCCTTTCTTTATCAAACTTACTAAAATTTATGTACCTCTATCACTTTTTTTTATTAAAATTAGTACATCCCGTTCCCTCTGACCTAAATCGTATATTCTTTAGCATAGCTGCAGCTGCACAATGATTTATTACTCCTCGTACTTTCTGTACAGACTTATAACTGCCCACTAATATTAGTTGGCTGAGATCTTAAGTTTTCATTAATAATTTCAAGGCAATATATCTTTGAATTTGGGTTTTATAGATTGATTAATAATTGTAATAGAGTATCCGCCAAAATAAACAGTACCGAAAATAAAAATAAGAATTAATTTTTAATTTCTGTGATGTAAGTGTTCAAAATGTTCACCATTTCGACGCAAACAAGCTTCATATCGATTTTGTAAGTCAATAAACATATTTATAAAAAGTGGTTGATGTAACTGCCGAAAAATATTTTGTATTATTATGCCCCAAATTTATGCGTCAGGTGGCGTCAGATCAGGTGAATGAGAAGGATATTCGAAGTCTGTTCCCCGAGAAATTATTCTATTATCGAAATGCTGACGGAGTAAGTCTAAGGTGTATGGCTCGTTGCACCATCTTGTTGGAACCATTGTGTGCGAAACTGTAGATTTCGTGCACGGCAAAAGTTATTTAGATCTCTCACAAAAGGTATAATAATTTTTTCTCTATAACGCTCTTGGTTGACAGTAAGTGGATTCTGATTATCATTACGACCTTTTCCGTATGAACGAAAATATTGCTCTACCAAAAAAACTTTTTCTTCCGTTGTTAGAACCATTTTCAAATCAAATGTAACTGCAGCGTACTAAATATATCAGCTAATGACAATTAGGTCAAATATGACAAATCCATATTACATAAACAACTCCACAGCACTCTCTGTTTCGGTACTGTTTATTTTGGCGGATACCATAGGAGAGACAGGTCCGTATTTAAAAATGTTGAGATTAGCCTAGTGAAGACACGAAACGTTTATGCATAAAAAATCTAATTCAGCATGTTTAGTTTTTCCTGTATAACTCAAAAATGGAGTGTCTCAGTGATTTTTCTCCAACAAATATAATATTCTTCAAAACAGTTACCTTTTTGTCCATTCAATCATCTTTTCATCTATTACGGTTTGTATTGATATCAATATTTATTGTACAATTTGTATTATTGCAGAAGTTCAGTCCCTCCGGTATTTCATTCTTCAGAACCAAAGAAGTTGAAGCAGATGGTTCGCTGATGTTTTGATTTTCCTAATGGAATGTCGCAGAGCTTGTATTTTGCAAGTGAGAAGGATTAAACAATTTTTGTGATAATTTTATTTTCCTTTGTATGGATTCTTCTTTGTATCCTTTTGCTACACGTTGGAAGAGCGCCATCCTCCGTGTTTTTTCAGAGTTAGCATGGTTGCCGAAGAGCGCCTTAGCCCATTTCCGGTATATTCTTCGATATTTTTCAGTTTCAGGTTTCAGTTTCGGAACAGCGCTGATAGTATGACATCCAACATGCTGGGCGTAACACCTAATAATCTTCTGCTGTTCATAATTTAAGGCCGTAGATCTGCATATTCAATCACATTCTATTATCATCAGAATTCACGCTAAAATGAATTAAAATGAATAAATCAAATCGTCTCTTTAAAACGTCAAATAACTAAGAACGTAAATCGCTTCTGACAGTGCGTCGTTTGAAACGTCAAAATAATTATAAAATCATAATTTTACATATTATAAGAGAAAAAAAGGTAGAACGTGTCGCGGGACACACGGTAGGAACTTTAGTTCCTTTTAAGCAAAAGTTATGTAATACATCTGACGTTATAGATAAACAATTTACATATTCTTTGGTTGTTGAGTAGTAAGCACACCAGACTCTCAAGCGGTAAACCCGGGTTCGATTCCCCGCGAGGAATTTTTTTTTATTGTTAATTTTATTTTTAAATAATCATTCTGCTTGATATTAATAACGACAACAGGTAGACGTTTGAAATATTCAGCAGAATATTCATTATTATAGATAATGGTACGGTACCCTCCTTGAGGGAGTCCGACTGGCAACATCTACTTATAACAGCATCGTATATTTAAAAAAAGGAAACCGTATCACTATACAAATTGGACATTCGTTTACCACAAAATTAGTGGAAACATAAAATTGAATTGTTAAATTTTTAATTTGAATTTATATTACAGTTTATAGAAATTTTAATTTTCTAGATTTTTTCCTAAGTGGGTCGTAGAAAAAATATGCTGCTCGACTCGTGTGGATTGTCCATATCGCACTTGAACGATTGAGCACTCCGCCTACGGCGTCGTGCTCCATCTTCGTCCTCGTGCGATATGGCCATCATATCCACACTAGTTGCACAAACTACAATTTCTTTCAAAATATGCCCTTTTACATTTAAAAACTACCTGCCAAATATCAAATCAATTTATCCATCCATTTTAAAGTTATCGAATTAAAACATTCAAGTTTTCAAAATTTCAACACCCTGTATTTCGAAAAGTAGCTAGACCCCTTAATCGCGCAAAAAAATTATGGAAATAATAGTAAAAATTAATCCGAACAAATTCAAGTAGATCACTAGCACTGCGAATACCAGCTTTGCATAGAATTTCAATATAGCATCGGTGGTTCAGTGGTTAGAATGCTCGCATTGCACGCGGGCGGCCCGGGTTCGAATCCGGGTAGGGGCATATTTATTTATTATTATGAATCGCTGCTTCGTAAACGAGAGAGAGACTAAGGAGGCACAAGCACGCAAAAGCAAGGCACATAATGAAGCAATGTAACATAACGTAGCGTAACGTAACGCGTAACGGTCAGATCTTTTGCGTCGCGACCTCCGGTCGCTCAAACATAACCTGGCGTAAAGAACTAAAGTTCCAAAAACCAAAATGGACAGTTTGAGCCTAAAAATCAAATTAGTGAAACTTAATATCAATAATATCACCTAAATCAAAATATCACAATAATAGAAGTATTTGTACCATTGATAATTATGTAGGTAAATGGCAACATTATGATATGTATCTTCTATTTCGACCATTTTTCAATGATATCATAAGTAGAAGCAATTTATCAGAATATAAAGTGGTCTCGGCCTCCATTCTTCCCTTTTTTATTTTATCAACGACTACACAAAGAAACAGTCAGGAAGATACGGTGCACACTATTTTCAAAAAAGTTCAAAAACTAAAAACTCACTTTTATATTTGACAGTTTAGGATAAAAATGTTGCCATTGTGCATGTTTCTTAATTTCAGAACTGTCGATACTCGCTATCAAGCAAGAATCGTTTGAACGGTTACTGGTCCACAAAGGAGCGGGTAAACATACAACACGGCTCCTTCAACTGCGCATGACTCAAGACTGTCAAATTTAGTAGTAACATAACAATATTGAAATAAATATGTAAATATCAGAAATATAAAACTAAAAAAAAAACAAGAAAACCCAGGCCCAAACCCGGTTGATCAAAGTGTAAGTATGTATAGAAATATCAGAAAATAAGAAATAAAAAACCGGGTTTCGAACCTACGACCTATGAGTAGTTGTAAGCTAAATACCCTACCAACTGCGCTAATCAGCTCACATTCAGTCACATCGAATAGAAGGTTAAAGGCTGCTTGGACGCATGCGCACGTCAACTGTTAAATTTGATGTGGTGGGTGGAGCCGTGTTGTATGTTTACCCGCTCCTGTCCACAAACGGGATGGAACAGAGAACTGATAGTAATCAATAGTTCTGAACCAGTAATTTCAGGTGGTTGGAACGATATTTTTCAACTGCGCATGTGTATTAGTAATATTACTGTAAATTACTGGTGGTTGGAGCCAACCTATTATTTATGAAGATGCACTATTCCGTTTATTTAAAAAATTCATATGAATCGTCAAATTAAACAAGTGACAAATGGTAAAAAACTTCAAAAATCGGGGCATTATGAATTTTCCGCTAAACAATACTTTCCGCCCTACTTTTGGTGTTCATATGATTGGTTTTCCGGCAAGGTAGGGGAAAAAATCATCTTGACAATTTAATTTGCAGACTCCGTAATACAAGAGCACATATGCTGATCAAAATTCATTTAGAAAGCTCGGGATAAATGCTAGGTTACCGTTCCGCTGTTACTGAAATTAAACAAAGTATAAAAAGCCATAGTTGTATATCACATTCCGAATAGTATTCAGCTTCACTCTTTTAAAAGCTGGTCCTAAAATTGTCGGACTTCGTAATTTCAACTGCGTTCAGTGATATCTTATTACAAAATTTTAATTAAATTCACAATGTAGAAAGCGAGGATTTCGTTGCAGACGTCGTGCCATTCACGAATAAAACTAGCTAGTTTTTACCGTTTGACGTAAAAAAAAGAGTTTTGGAAAATATCTCCAAATGCCGTCTGGCGTTATTGCTGTGAAAATTAAAATAGAATATGATTTGCTTAGTGTTTAAAAAAAAATTATACGGAATACGAAAAATATTAATTTTCTTCCTAAAAAAAACTTATTAAGTACAAAAATAGTATATTGTTTTATTAGGAGTAAAAGTATAACTTTTTGTGGCGAGTCTGAATGTTTGATGGCCGAACGTCAGTGAGGCCGACAATTTCAGACGAGCCACAAAAAGTGCTTTTGCTCCGAATGAAACATGCTATTTTTCCGCAAACGGCATCCAGACTATAGAACTAATTAATATTTAAATAAAAATTCAAAACGATTGCAACGAAGTTGATAAATTCAGAGAATAATAATTATAAAACTGCGCACTACATTTTCGTGGTTACTGGCTTTGTGATTGCCAAGTCAAAAACAAATTTGACAGTTCAATAATATTTTATAATGTCAGAAATATTGTAAGTGATTTAAAGCAACAATTGGACTGTGCATTTTTGGTAAGTACTTGAGCATCAAAATTTCGTTTGTTGTAGTAAAGTGTACTGAAATTTTCTTCAGCGTACAAAAAAAGTACTTTTTTTGTCCGCTCACGGCCGTACAAAAAAGTGGCGTCTGTGAAATCATACTTCAACATCATGAATTGACGTTAATAATGTCTACTTTTTTTGACGTTTGCGGAAAAATATATTATGTACCTTGAATATAATCTGCGAGCTTTATCTTCAACTTCCACTCTACACTGTAGCACTAATTAAAGTTACAAAATTCATTTCCTAATCTTCTGCTTGCGTTCTTTAACAAGTCAATTCACATTTTTTCGCTAAAACGAATTTAAGTGGTCTAGCAAATATGTACACCTGCGGCTCATGCAATATTCTCATTCGTTTTGAAAGGTTGAATTCTGCACTTATTGAGTACATAAAATAACTATTTTTCACTTTTCTCTACAGTTATTCAAAAATATTCGTGTGAAATTGCAGTTAAGAGAACGATTATGATTTTATAATACATATAAAATTCTCATGACCAATTTTCAACTACTTTGTTTCAAAAGTTCTGCCACATTTTTTATGACAGAGCTCGAATTGATTGATTGCAAAAAAAATATTATTGAATAAGAACATGAAGATTTAGGGACCTTCCACCCGTCGAATTCTGAATTCTAGAATATCTACTTTACACAAAATGTTAGTTGATGATTAATGATAATATTTAGCTGAACATTTATGGAACTGCATAAGTAGGTATTTCTTCAATATTATCTTTACTTTTACCATTAAACTTTTTACTAGGACGCGCACGAAGTTATAAAGGTTGTTTTTGAAACGGAACTGTCTATTGATATGTACCTACTTACGATTTTTGTATAGCTATCCGTATTACGGTGATCACACTGTTCCATAGAAACTAATAAGTAGTTTAAAAACAGACAACTGCTTTTTTTCACGCTGTTTGTCCACTCATTCCAGCTTTGTTTTCGAGTTTATTTAAATTATTATCAATTTTTATATCATAGGTATTGAAAAACATGATTCATGGAGTAAATAAAATCAAAAATAGGAGACCTAAAATAAATGTAACAATCCTTAATAGCTCTAATCAGCCATGGAAGTGATTCACAAGCTCTTGTGCTCTTGTGTAATCAGTACCAAAATGGTGTGGGAATGCCTAGACAAACTCAATGAACTAGGCGAGAATTGGCGTGATCGGTTTCAGTCTTATTTAACAAATCGTTCTCAAAAAATCTGCATTAAAACAAACTCTTCTGAATATACTTCTAATGCCAGAGAAGTTACACTGGGTGTGCCTCAGGGCAGTGTACTTGGTCTAATCCTGTTCATACTTTACATAAATGATCTAAAACTACACATAGATTCAAAAGTTTTGCATCACCTTCTTCGGATGCGAAGGAATATTTTTGGGCTAACAATTTTTTGTTGGCTTGTTTATCAACGTTTACCATTTCAATATGTTCCATATTTTTTGCAATATACAGATGTTTACAGTTTTTTTTGTAGGAAAACATTTTAAGTGCGAACATTTTAACATTCAAGGCATTTGATTTTTATGATTTTAAGTGCAAACATGAATCGTCAAGTCATAAGTGAGATTGACCATGCAAGAATAGTGGCTTTAGTTGAAGAAGGTCATTCTCAAAGGTTCGTGGCAAACAGAGTTGGCGTTGTGGCAAAGTGATGTGTCTCGTGTATGGAACCGGTATCTCCAGACCAATTCTCTTCGTGATAGACCTAGAAGCGGTAGAAGGCGTGTTACTAATCAGCGGCAGAACCGCTATATCCACTTAACTATCCGAAGAAATCCGACCATGGCAATACCAGCACTCCAAAGAGATATGAGACATGCGTTGGGAGTTCAAGTATCGATCTCGGCATTACGAAGACGAATACTTGCCACAGGTTTGAGGTTTCGCCGACCAATAAGAGTGCCCAGACTACAACCTGAGCACAGAGTTCGCCGACTACAGTGGGCTCAAGAACACGTGGCCTTGCCTGAAGAATTTTGGAATTCGGTGTTTTTTTCCGACGAGACAAGGATTTGTTTGGTACAAGATAGCCATCGAATACGTGTGTGACGGGATCCAACGAGAGTTGCTCAGCTTGCCCATGCTCGCCCCGTGCCGCCCTTCAGAGGAGGAAGTGCTATGTTTTGGCTGGTATCATGTTAAATGATCGCACAGAATTCATTCATGTGGAGGGAACGATGACTGGTGATATGTATCTCAGAGAGATTCTACATCCTCACATGAGACTATGGCGCGCAGCTGTTGGCAATTCCTTCGTTTTCATGGACGATAACGCCGGACCTCATCGGACCAGAGCTGTAAATGAGTATCTTGAAACTGAAGGGATCAATCGTTTGAACTGGCCTGTTCTATCTCCTGACATGAATCCCATAGAACATGCTTGGGACATGCTTGCCAGGGCAGTGGCAGCACGCAGAAATCCACCCAGGAGTATACTAGAGCTTGTTCATGCGGCCCTAGAAGAATGGCGAAATATTCCTCAACAGAATATCAATAATTAGGTAAACAGCATGGGCAGGCGACTTCAAGCTTGCATAAATTCTAGAGGTGAAAATACTCTTTATTAAAAGTTCTCATGCAGGTTCTCACTTAACCTTTTCTTCAAAAAGAATCAATTTGTATTTAATTTATTTAATTTTTAAGAATACTTTTTATGTTTAAAGCAAGTTTATTATTGGATAATAAAATTTTTTGACAAATATACACGTTTTTTTTATTGAAAGTAATTATTTGATTAATCTCTGATCCATTTATAATGAACACAGTTTTTTTTCGGAGATTTAGGGTGATGCAAAACTTTTGAATCTATGTGTATTTTTAAATGATATAACAACTATACTAACAAATTATGCTGATGATACAAATGTAATCATTGTTGGAGATAACTATAATGAAATGAAAACTAAGACAACATCCGTAATTTTAAAAATGGCTGAATGGTTTGAAGGGAACCCTTTAATCATGAATAACAAAAAAAACAATGCATTCTATTTAAACACAGTCGTAATGGAATTAAGTATCCTAATAATATTGTGATTAACAATAATGTAACTACATTTTCGTCAGAAATTAAGTTTCTAGGGGTCACAATAGATGAACACATGAAATGGATGGAACATGTACAGCTGCTCTGTGGTAGATTGAGTAGAAATTGTTATTCTTTAAAGGAATTAGAAAAAGTAGTTAGCAAAGATACATTGATAACAGCATATTATGGGAATTTATATTCATCGTTGATATATGGAATTGTTTTTGGGGGTGGTTCACACAGTCAAACTGTCTTTGTATTACAGAAAAGGTCAGCTAGAATTTTGGCTGGCTTAAAACTACATGAAAGCTGTAGGGGATATTTTATAGTATATTAGGTATCAAGAGCGGTAAGGGTAATACCGATCTCCAGCAAACATTTATACTTCTCGATCAGTTTAAAATATAATCTGCATTTTGGTGAAATTGTTTTCATGCTATTTATTACTTTTTATATTGTTCTGTTCGATTCTGTTCATTAAAAAATATCAATCTTCTTATTTTTCTTGTTTCTTTTGTGTAATGAATGAAGTAATATATTATTTAGGACCACTTCAATGTATGTAGGGCTAAGACGTAGTTTACTTACCGACGTCTGAACGGTAAGTAAATCACTTACCGACGTATTAAACTTGGAAACCAGTAAACACAACCTACTGACCTGACAACCGATGCTGTAAATAAACAAAAAAGATCGATCGCGCAAAAAATCTTTAAATTTATTAACAGTACCTGGTATATACATTTATGAGTGTCTTTGTTATGTGTATAGAAATAGGAAGTATTTTTCAGATTATACAATTACACATGAGTATCATCGTTGCGGTATCATACGAGACAAAAACATATTTTCCAATACCCTATCCATAAAACATCATTACCTACTTGAAAAGGTTTGCTTATATAGATGTTTGTTAACGTTTTACCTACTACCTAAAGAACTACGGGATATTACTTCCATACATAAATTTAAAAAGACTATAAAGAAGTGTCTCATATCTGCGGAACCATATAGTATAGACGATATAAATAGCAATACATTTTTGAATTTTTGATTCAACGTTCCACTCATATCTTTTTATATTTGTTTATGTGTTACATTTGTTTTCAACTTTTAATATGTTTGTTACTATTTTACATATAGCTTAGTGCATATTAACATTGTACAACATGTGAGAACGTTTAACATGGTGGATTTTAACTGTTTAAATCAGTAAAAATTACATTACATATTACATTTTTACAGAGAACTTTTGACATGTACCATACAATGTATACATCTTTTTCTAAAAATGTATCTTGTCACTTGTACGAAATAAATATCTATCTATCAAAAAAAAGTCACCTTACTGTAGATTCCAGGACACACTGGAATAGAAGGAAATGAAACAGCAGATGAACTAGCAAAGAGGGAAACTGAAATACCTGGAATTCCTTTGCTAAATCAACTTCAATGTAATATTGGAAGAAATAAGTAAAGCCGAGAAAAAGAGAAGATCTGACCATTGGAAAGATCTAGTAGGGCTTAGACAATCAAAGATTCTTATGGGTGACTACAACCTATTGAGATCAAATGAATGCATGGAGTCAAAGTAAAACTGAGCTTTAACAGGGATCCTAACGGGACATTGTCGCCTGAATGTGCACCTGAACAAACTCAAAATAGTGGAGGAAGAAGAATGTAGATTTTATGGCCTGGAAGAAGAAACCTCCATCCACCTACTTTCTAGCTGCACAGCACTTCAGAATCCTAGAGCACAGCACCTGGAAGATTACTGGAGGAAAGAGGAACATTTACCCAAGTTGAAGCCTGCAGATATCCTAAAATTCCTCCGGGAAATGGAACTGAAGTAGCTACTAGTTTCAGAGACTCTCCTCAGAAAAAGGAACACAATAGATCTTTTAGGTACCAGTGAATGTCACCTCTGATGTCAGCCCAAAATACGCATATATACCTACATAATAATTCTAATATGTACTTCTTTCGCGATTGAAAAATAAATTGTGAACAAGATAGACTTTGTGAGCGGTAACATTTTTATTTAAACTTATAAATTTTTACACTATGTATATACCTAGATGTTTATTACAATTATTAATTGTTTTATCATCTGATAAGCTGTGTTGCTTGAGCCAACAAGAAACAGTTTTCAAAGCACAAGGTGTTAAAGTTACAGATGGCCAAAGTTTCAGATCTCATGATGAATAAATCAAGATAAAAGAAAAAAATACAAGCCAGAATCCGAATCCAAAGTGAGCAGCATGAGTTCAACTTTGAATCTGAAATCTTCTCTATCTCTTTCGACCTTAAACATTCAAACTTCTCTCTTAAATAATATAAACCAATGAAGGAAAATAGGCAAATAACCAATTCATTTTTCAACAAGACCCATATTGATTTTATCTGTTTATTGAGAGATTTTTTTGTAGGCGAGTTAGCATTTTGAAGCTTTATCCAATCAGCGTCCGTTATAACAAAAATCTCTTTGTAAGGTACCGTTAAGTCGGTTGTGTGAATTGCTTGTTATTAACTCGAAGTACATAAACGTAATGAAGAAGGGTTAGTAAATGAGTTCTTGTATGCATTCAGGTTAAATTATTAGGGAACTTCGCCCACTAATAATGCATCTTCTGTATGTTCGTTGTGGTGTACTTATTATTCTTTTTGTAGATTTCACATAGGAACTAGATTTTGTATGGTTTTAAATTTACATTGAGTAGTCCGCATTTTTTTTTTTAAGAATAACTGAATATTCAATTGATAGTTATGAAGAAAACATTATATGAATTTTTAATGACTACTTACTTTACAAAATATTAAATTAATTTCAGGTTCATTTCCATATTGTTAGAGAAGAGAAAGCTGTGAGGAAATTAAAAATTTGAGCTGAAAATGAGATGGTATGCCGAAGAAAAATTCATTAACTGGGTTAAACGAGTTTTTCAAACTCGTATTCAAATTTGATCGTGGCAGGTGTAACTGAAAATTGATTAAGAACTTACTTAGATTGAGAAATTAACTGAAGATTTAATTTGAGTATTCAAAAATTGTAAAATTATTTGAAAAGTCGATGGAATTTTTTAGCTTGAATACTTTGGTTATATGCCTCTGAACGTAATTAATTACACTCCCTCAGAGAGGAAATAGAATCGGAGAAAAATCCTTTTTGATTTGTAATGAAATATTAAAATGCATAAAAAAGGATTACTGATGATTGCCCAACTGAAGAGAAGTACCTAAATACCAAATCAGCTTCGTAAAAAGATTAACAACTACAAAGAACAACTTAGAGTAAGAGTTTGAAATGAGGCAAGCTCTATACCACTTTTTCTATTGTCGAATTAATTATTCTGGCTTGACACAATTCAAAGTAGTTGCTTCTTGTTTAATTTTTGACAAAGCATTATGTTCTAGTCAAGTTAAGTGATATTTTAATTTTTCATTTACAAAATCCGTAGTCCATGCTTTTCTTTTCTTGTTGATTATATAAGTTTCGAGGTAAAATCTTATTTCGATATCAGGTTTTACACTCATGACAGTACAATATAATAGTATTCCTCAATATCAAAACTTCTGTTTACTTTTTGTTTGTGCTTTACATCAGCAATAGTTGTTAGGGAGGCGAGGGCGCTAAATGGCGACATTCTCGAGCGCCGTCGAGACCTATCAAAAGCGAAAGATATAGTAATTTCGAAAAGAAGAGCTCGTATGGTAAAAACCATTTCAGCGGTGGGTATGGCGTGTACGGTTTTTCAAAAATGTTGAAAAAACAGTTACTTGGGCATTCTCGAGCGCGTCAGATATTCATACCACGTATGCTCCAAGTGCCTCTGATAACAACGGTATACTAATCTGCCGGTTTGCGTGGTGGGGGTAGGCATATAAAGAAGTCAAAAATCCGAAAAAAAAAATTTACTCGAGCGCGTCAGATTTTCGGAAGGGGTGTTAAGTAGACCTCAAGGAGGCTCCCTTTAAAAAAACTGACGATTTCGGCGTGACGATAAGTTACGACAAATTTTTGAAAATGCAAATATAAGTTTTTTTGAAATACTCGAACGCGTCAGATTTTCATAGGGGAGTTTTATCTCGGTATCCTCAAAGCATATTTTCTTAATTTGACAAAAATATTGGTGGGTTCTCTTAATCTGACCGAAAAAGGCTGTTTTGTTTCTGGACGGCATATTTCTGTGAAGCGCTCAGTATATATTACATGTTTATGGCACATTCCTCTTTTTTGCTTCAATTCTACATTCTGTTTTGCTTACGGTACGTCCAAAAAACAATTTGAGGATCAACAGGCTATTGAATAATATAAATAAATGAAACTGTACATGTTAATAAGACTTTTGTATACAGATACGCGTAACTTTTTCCGAGTCCACGAAAATTGTCGAGAAGCTTTAGGAAAAAAAATTTGAGATATAATAAAAGTTACATAATTTAATCATCGTTGTTTCATATTAATTTTTTTTTGCGCGATCGACCTTTTTTGTTTATTTACAGCATCGGTTGTCAGGACGGTAGGTTGTGTTTACTGTTTTCTAAGTCTAACACGACGGTAAGTGATTTACTTACCGTTCAGACGTCGGTAAGTGATTTACTTACCGTTCAGACTGTCACTTTTGACATTTCGTTCAATTCGAAGAAATTCAAATTATTTTTTTCGAAATTTAAATACGATCGCGCAAAATGTTATAAGCATCTCGAACGTTAAGGGTAATACCGGTCTCCAGCAAAATTGTTGTCAACATTGCTGTCGACCGGTAAACAACCCTTACACCGTTCTTAATACTTAATATACTATTTAATTTATCTTATGGAAAAATTGGAAAACTCGTTTCTAAGTAATCTGTTTTAACAAATTACTAAGAAACTCATTTTTCCGAATTTTCCGGTAAAATTAAATGCACTAGGGATATTACCCTCGATAAATTCATCCTTGTAAATTAACGTCTCGTGTTTGTTTATCACCAGAATTCAAAACAGTTGTTGCATGCAATTTTTGCATTTGTCATTTAACGACATTTTTTTTAAAGTGCAAAACACCCGTTGGTAGCCGCTCACTTCAAACCTCTGAAGTCCCGTTATTCCGGATTCTGCCATTCTCCAAAGTTTGTGTCCGCTCTGCATACGCGATGATTTATGTATAACGGCCTTCGTACCCAAATAATAAATCATACATTCTGTCGAGAACGAAATACCTGTGTGCCACACTCCGATATGTCTGCACACAGGATTATATCTTTACGCTGCCACGTTCAGATATAAATGATGCATTTTATGTTGAATATGTATTGCGAAGTCTGTGTACATCGAACTTGTCCTGAAACTCTGCACTCCATAAACAGTAAAGTGTCTGGATAGACGTGTTAAAATGTACCTTTCCTGGAAGGAATTACACTAGATAAATCGGTTAATATACAGTGTGTTTCAAGTATAGTATTGTAACGTTTATTCTAATTTATATTTACAATTAATTTATATTTACAGATTTATATTCAAATACAGTCCTTATTTAAAAATTTATTTAATACACTAAACACACACTACCTAACTATAATTTAAATGAGAGTCACTTAATAAATACTTTATCGAGGCGCGATTGCTTTCTTTCAGTATCAACACTAACTGACTAACTAACTCCGCTGCGATGCTCGTCGCCTATTTATACTCGCACGTATTGTAGTTCTAGAAACTTCTCGAAGTTCTGGTGGATGCGCTGGGTTTTTCTAGATGTTACGTATTCCAGATCATTCTCGAAAATAAGGCGGAGGAGCCATAGTCGTATCATATGGGAATTTCACTGGGGGTACTAATTGAGCACATTAATGCAGCAGCTCGCGTAACAGTATCTACTTTTGACATCATCGATTCACTCGAAAATTAGAAGGATGTGGAAATAAAAAAATCACATTTCATTGCTCACGTATCCATGAATAACCTGTCAATAAATTCACTTGTTTGTAATTCTGTGAATCGTGAATAGAGTGTAATCGATCTGTTGGGGATTTGGCGACATCGGGAGACAAAGAGATAAAAAAAATAAGCTAGAGAAGAGAATGTCTGAAACAGATGTGGAGAATCTGTCAGAAAACTGATTGATACGACCTCAAATTCAGTAAATCTTTTGTTGAAAAGTTAATAAGGTGAGATGAATAAAATTGTTGTTGACGTTCATTTATAGAGCTAGCTATACGTTGATTTTTAATTGTCATACATATTCGAGCTCGTTTCAAAATTATACAGTGTGTTGAAGATAAACGGAATAAATTCATGATCTTGGTTACTGTCCATATTTATGGAAAATCTAAACACGTGAAATTCAAATTATAAATTGATATTCTTTAACGTGAAAATGCGATCCCTACCTTCAAACCCCATCGAATGACAGGTACAGCCCCAATTTTTTAAATGGGAAGTATGGGCTTGTGATATATCGTTCGAAATACCTCTTTATTCTCTATTCAAAAATATTATCGCTCTCAAGTTTATTGCAACAATTAATAAAAAACAAAATCAAATGATGTAATTGCCGAAATTTGCTACAATACAATCAGAAGCAAAATATTAATTCAAAAATAATGGCAGCCCCTTGAAGTAAATTAAATTTGTAAGAATTGCCGGAAAGTTATATTTCAGTTTTTCATGAGATGCGCCTCTTAGGAGATATAGGGAATGGATGGGATGCGCCCCTTCCAAGATATTGGGATTGGAACATTTTGATTTTTACCCCAAAAAAGCAATTTTTCAACATTCACGGAAAAAATGACAAAAAAAATTTAGTTGGCACAAATTACTAACAAGTCAAGAAAACATTGTTGTATTTTGTGTAAAAATTTTAATTTTTTAAAATTGCAAAGCGCTTTCGGCTACTACTACTACGCCGTTTGTTACATTTCATAGTAGAATTATAGGAGATGAGTCCAGAATCTGGAAGGAAGGAACTGTCAATCCTCCAAACCGTCCCTGCTTACTACCTTCATAGACTTTTTTTTCGCAGAATTATGTGGATTGGTCACAACCTTCCTTATTGCAAAAGTTTAGGCGAATATCGCATTTGTGTTTAACAAAACACTTTTGCAAAAAATATCCACCCACATAAACCAGGGCATTTCCTTCTTCTGTGGACAAATCCTGATAGTCTTTCCTTTTTATGTCCAATATTGGCTGACCATTTTTTTTTTCTTGGCCATCGTAAACAAGGATCCTCAGGAAGACGAAAAAATCATAATGGTTTATGAATTGCAGTATTGTTTCTACACGAATCCATGCAATGATAATGTCCATAAGAAGGCATCGCACACAATCAAAAACACAGCAGATAACGTTCGCATAAACTAAAATTCAAGATCACTTTCTTGGGCGCACCCGATACAACGCTCTGCTACACCACCGTGTAAGTCAAACAGAACTGAAAAATCAATAAATCCCACTTTATTTTATCGTACTTTAATGTATGTGAAGCTTAATGCTGAAATATTTTGAAAATAAGATTTCAACTGAATAAACAATCAGCTGACTTTGCTTCACTTGTGCATCCAATACTGTTGAGCTGCTAAATCTCATTTTCTGCCCTTTTGACACATATATCATAATATTGAACTTATTTCACATTTCACATTTATGTTTTTAATAAGATCTTGTTCTTTCTGCAACATTTTCCACCACCATGAAGTGGTGTGAAGTTGAGAATCACTTACTAGGTCACCATTGCTCCTGTTATGCATATACAGGCTAGTATTTGAATTTTGGAGAGGTTGTGTCTGGTTGTGTCTGCTCATCCTAGTCTTAATACTTCACTTAATGGCATAAGTGAAGACTGGTCTCACTAAGAAACTGTACATCCAGCTTATTATCGGTATTATAAATAAAAGATTATTTGATGAATTATTCTAATGATCTGGATCCTAGGTGAACGCCATGAAAAGAGCTGTCTGAATACATTAACATTTTCTGCAAAAGCTGTTATATAAAAGTGGAGAGTCTAACTCTACATTTTGAGCGAGCTTCGATGATTACTACTAAATCTACTAGCTTATGATAGCCAAAAGTTTTGAATAGCATTTTATCGTCAAAGGTCAGCACCAAGTTTATCAATGTTGAATGGTATTATCACAACAAAAATTCCAGATTTTACATGTTTATACCTACCAGGTTCACCAATTTCCGAAATACTTAATAATGGTAACTTATTGTAGCAAAAGCACTTATAAATTATATGATTCAGTTGTACAGTACCTATATCCATTTTAAACATTGAATGGCAACATTATTAGCTTTGAGGCTTTCAAAAACAACCATTTTCTATGTTATATCGTGACAAAAACATAACTAAATGGGCATTTTTCAAATTTGATTAAGATTATGTTGTATTTCACGTTTAGGTGTAGCTATTTTGAAGGGAATAAAATCCGCTTTAACGCTCTGTCAATAAAAATATGGATCGGTAATAAAACTTTATAGTTTTTGAATACAGAATCGGCTATAAAAAATGAATACATAGAACTATCCATGTAGTATTTAGTTGGATTGAAATCAAAAACCAGGAAAACAACACGGGAAGGGAAGCTGTGAAACGAGATGTAGAACGAGATTTAATTCCAAAATTCGTATTTTATCTTCTAGACAAGATAAGTCTTCATCTTCGTGAACATCACTACTTGACAGATGGATGGTCATTGACTTTGTCCATTATATTATCAAACATTGCCATTGTTTTCAAGAAAAAAACAGCAAGCGGTACACAGATGGGTAAAAAGAAATTAAAACCGGCTTTACGAATGACAAAAGTAACATTTTTTAAAGCGAGTAGAACAGTTTACAAGCTTCAAAAAATGTTTTCGACGAGTGAGACACCATACTTTTTCTACAACCCTGTTTATATCATAATCATATACTAAAAAAGAACATTGAACAAATATTTTATTTGAAATTGGAAATAACGGAATTTTTCGAAACATTACTTATGATCTAAATATTGTCAAACAGAGTGTCAAACTAATGAAACCTGGTAACTAGATATAAATTGTTTTCAAATCTCACGGTATTTTTACAATTCAATTTTGCTTTTTAATTAAACAAAAGCAAAAAAATACATTCTCATTTGAGTAATTCCTATCATTTTTTATTAATAAGCAAAAGTCGTCAAAGCATTA
>CAJUYG010002937.1:0-17448 GCA_910591675.1 Galerucella calmariensis
AAGATTATACCGTGTGCTATTTTGGAAAATATATCTTCAGGAACAGGTAACGGATAACAGTATGATTCTAGAGATTCGTTTGGACCAGTGGAGTAGTCGGCGCATATTCGTAGCTTTCCCGTAGGCTTCTTAACTACAATAATAGTGTAATGAATTTGTGGGAATTTTGTCCAAAGTTCTGAAAAAATTATATACAAATGTTTTTCAGCGGGAAAGTACTTAAAATATGGTCCCAAATGACATACTAAAAGTCCCGTGGATTCTGGTGATGGCAAGTTGCAAAAAAATGGTCACCATTTTGTTTTTTTAAGTTAATGCCTGTATCTCGAAAACTATCAAGTTTTCGGATAAGTTTCAAGAGATAGTATTTTTTGTAAATAAAAAAATACATCGATTGACATAGTTTTGACACTCCTTTTCCAACTTTATTCAAATGCACCAAAAATATTTTCAACAGTTATTAATATAAAAACATTTCTGAGTGTAGTATTAGTTAATCAATATTGTCATAGCCACAAATGAAACTTTTGATATTTTAATCTGACATTTAGGTTCCCACACTAGAACCACAGTATACCAAAACAACTAGTAGTGCATCTCAGCTTCGCGCATCGCTTGTACGCAATAATTTTATTTGGTCTCGAGACGGCCATTTGGGTTTAGGTACGAGGTCCGTATTAACTAACAGTTCTACTTTTTGGACAAGAAAGGATTAGTATAATTTTAAGTTGTTAAAATTATATTTCGAAGAAAATGTTATTGAGTAGATTAATGTTGTGAATGATATAAAATACATAATTTGAACATGTTACAAGGAAAAGAATTCAAAATCGGCAACAATAGCAAAACAAATTGTAATAAAACAGATTTTAATTAAATACCTAGTTAAATTTAATACAATAATAATTAACTACAAATTAAGATTACATTACATTAAATGTGACGCCAAATAATTAACTTATCCTTATTATCTTTTTTAAAATTTCTATTTATGTCTTTAAGTGTATAATATAATCGAACACTTCATATATAAATAATTATGATTTACGCGACTAAACCAAACTAAACTGTCCCTAAACCGAAGTAGAATATACGCCGTCCTTGCTGAATTTGAAAGGTTTCTAAACCGAAATGGCGAACTGCGCACAACCGATGCGCGAGGTTGAGATGCACTACTGGTTGTTTTGGTATACTGTGCTAGAACCGGCAACGCCGCGTCAGCTGACACCATCTTGATTTATTGTCGTTTTTAAATGCGCGCGTGCGCGATACCTTTGTTTCCGGTAGTGAGAATGAAATTATTCTGTTTCTGTTTGGGACTTGCGACGGTAAAAATAAAGTAGACTATTTTACAAGTATGGCTGATGAACTTATTTGTGTGATTTGCGATAAAAGTGGAAGCCAAGATGTAGTTAAAGTTAGCAAGAAAGGAATTGAAACAATAATTAGTGCTAGTAAGGAACGTAACGATTGTAAGTGGCAAAATTTAACAAATGTGTGCAGCGTTTTTGTACACAAAGAATGTAGAAATAAATACACGCATCCTACAAATTTGTTAAAACTGAAAAGTAACGCCCCAAGTACATCTAAGGTATTGAGATCAACTTGTAAAGCCTTTGATTTTAAGAAGCATTGTTTTTTATGCGATGAATACATTGACATACAAGCCATCAAGAAATATAAGAAAAATATTGAATTTCGCCAGGTCTGCACTGTAGAATTTAAAAACAAAATAATTAACCGCTGCAATGAAAAAAATGACAAGTTGGGGCTAGAAGTATTTAATAAAATAAATAATGAAATAGATCTGGTTGCAGCAGAAGCGATTTATCATGTAAATTGCTTTAATAAATTCATGCAAGATAAATCTCAGGATCATGTAGGCCGACCGGTAAATCCCCCTTTAGAAGAGGCTTTCGAAAAAATTTGTCATTTTATTGAAAACGATTCCGAGAATTGTCAGTTTGCAATTAAAGAATTAATTGAAATGATGGTTACCCTTTTACCAGAAAGCGTTCAGCCATGGTCTGAGAAAAATTTTAAAATGAGATTGAAGAAAAAGTATGAAGATAGTATAATAATATCTTCTCTATCAGGAACACAAAGTATCGTCAGTTTTAGAGGAAACTGTGAAAAACTTTTAAACGAAGAGTGGTCGAAGGATAAAGCCCTTAATCGTGCTAAAATTGTAACTGCCGCAGCTAAAATTTTAAGGGAGGATATTAGAAGTATGACATGCAATTTGCAGGAATATCCAAACCTAGATGATATTAAAACTGGAGGAACAGAGGAATTTCCTGATTCTCTTAAGTCTTTTTTTCACGAGTTGGTTCTCAAAGATAAGAAAAACTTGGACGCATACACAACAAAGGTAGCTGCGTTGGAAAATTTTATCGTTTCGTTAGTTAGAGTAAGATCCTTCATATCACCCACAATGTTTGGTCTCGGAACACTTCTACATAGAAAATATGGCTCAAAAAATTTGATAGACATCTTGTCAACTCTCGGAGTTTCCATTTCCTATTCAGAGTGCCTCAATTTTGAAAGTTCGGCAATTCAAAATGTTCAGGAAAATATCCCAGCGGACAGTTTCTTGCAGTTTGTTTTTGATAACGCCGACGTCAATACCAGAACAATTGATGGACACGGCACATTTCACTCCATGGGCGGTATTATATGTATTACTCCTGAACCAGCAACAGAAAATTTCCAGGTTCCAAGATCAAAACAAAAAGTACAAGCAAGCGAAATTGGACACTTTGGAAGTTTACCAATACAGGTTAGTTTTTAATTTAATAAATTGGTGTTTCCTTTTTAACTTCTTGTATCTCTTTCAGTTTTACAATAAACCCGCAAAGTCTGGTCTCAAGACAGTCACAATGCCAGAAATACAACTTTTGAAACCTAAAGCTGAAAAAATTGCAGCAAGATTAGATGCACTTTGGTTATTTGGTACCAACTATCTTCATAAAAAATTATCATGGAATGGATACATGTCTTCTGTCTCATATGATACAGAATTTACGACTAGCAGTATAACACCTCTGCCCTTCATAAACTTGGACCCTTCGAACTTAAGTACTATACACACAGCACTTTTGTTTGCAGCTGAAAAATGCCGCTCGTATAATAAGCCTTGTATTGTCACCTTCGACCAACCACTTTTTTTAAAAGCTGTGGACATTGTAGAAGCATCCAATTCGAGTAGTATCTTGTCCAAAGTTATAGTTCGACTCGGCGGCTTCCATACTCTTATGTCGTTTATGGGAAGCATCGGCAATATAATGTCCGGTAGTGGAATCGAAGAACTTTGGCAAAGGATATATGCAAAGAATACAGTTCCACACATGATTTCGGGCCATGCATATGCACGGGCTTTAAGATGTCACTTTCTTACACAGTAAGCTCTTGGTTTATTGCTACTCTCTGACATAGTTCTCACTGATGAGAATATTGAGGAAATCCGTATTTTAAATGAACAGCCTTTATCAAACAAAGTCGAAGACAATCAGTTGCTCGAGAACATTTTGGAAAAAGTTCATCTTAAAATTAGTGAGCTCTCTCAAAGCAGTCGAACCGCACGGTTATGGTGTAATTATTTTGGATTGGTCAATATTATCAAGCTGTTTGTTAGAGCAGAGAGATCAGGCAACTGGTCTCTTCATACTCACTGTTTAAAACTGATGATCCCAATATTCTACGCAACAGGTCATAACAATTATGCTAAAAGTACCCACATTTATCTACAACAGATTCAGAAACTTCATAATATGAGTCCCGACAATTATGAAAAATTTGTTTCTGAGGGAATGTTTACTGTGAGAAGAACCAACAACTTCTGGTCCGGTACTTGGACCGATATGGTCATCGAGCAGAATTTAATGAGGTCAATCAAAACCACTGGAGGCTTATCCCATGGGCGCGGGTTTAGTAATTCTTCTTTGGCCAGATGGATAGCAGGTATGTCAGTTTGTATGCCTGTATCAACAGCTATGGAAGATTTTCTGGGATGTAAGTCAGTCTCTTCTGAACAACATATAGAGTTGAGTCGTTCACGCCAACAACGAGATGAAACTGACTTGCGAAAAATTTCAGATTGGCTAGAGGAATACAACCCTTTTAAATGCAAAGAGTTCACATCACTGTTCTCTGGACGCATAGCTAAAACCGATATAAACTGCGATTTAGCGGATGAAATTGGAAGAAAATTACTCATCAAAAATGTAGGCAAATTATTCACAGATATTAAGTGCAAGCGAACAGATCGTATCAAGAATTTTTCACAAATGACTGGAAGCATTAAAATTGATAGCAATTACGTTAACGTGTCTCCTATGCAATTATTCAATAGAATTATTTGCTCTAACAAAACTCCAGAAGAAATAAAAGACTGTTTTAGGTTCGAATTATCTCCATATCCGCTGTCACTGTTTAAGGATGGTGTCTTGAGAAAAGGAACAAAAAGCCTTCTCTTAAAAGAATTCGATGCTCTAACTACACCTAATTCGAGCACTGAGCAAAATGCAATATATGTAATTGATGGGGGTTTTCTTTTACATAAAGTTTTATGGCAGAAGCCTGCCACGTTTAACCAAATTTGCGACCAATATGTTAATTACGTTAAACATGTTTATGGTCAGGATTGTGTAATTGTTTTTGATGGATACAATTCAGATCATTTTTCAACAAAGTATGTTTTGCAACAGGTCAGATCACAAAATGCTTTGGAAATATCAGTAAAGTTGGGGAATACAATTGTTACGCCACAGGAAGAATTTTTACGAAATAATAATAACAAACAGAAACTGATAGAGCTTTTGAAGTTTAGATTTGAAAAAGCAGTTTTAAAGGTAAAACAGGCTGAAAGTGACGCAGACTATTTAATCGTTAGAACTGCAGTATAACTTCCAATTTCTGGTAGATCAATCGTAGTTGTATCTGAGGACACAGATATTGCCGTTCTGTTGATTCATCATTCAGAACATGATAAAATGTTTTTGCTCCGTCCAGGAAAAGCTGCCAAAGCTGATAAAGTCACGAAAATATCAGAGCTCCAAGAAAAACTAGGGCATATTAAACAATACATATTGTTCATTCATGCTATATCAGGTTGTGACACAACCTCGTTCATATTCAAAAAAAGCAAAAAACTCTGTTTACAGTTTATGAAGAATGACATTTCTTTATGCGACAGCCTTAAAATATTTTATCAACAAAATTCGGATAAGAACCAGTTGAAAAAAGCAGGTGTACAATTCATTACAAAATTATATAGGTCCAAGAAGAGCAAAGAAGACATTGACACGTTGAGGTATACTTTATATAATCGGATAACATCTCGTCAAGGTCTGTCTGGAAATTTTAATTTGGCAGCGCTTCCTCCAACCAAAGACGCTGCTGTACAACATGTTTTGAGAGTCTATTATCAGGTATATTCTCAAATTATTATTACTTAGCCGAAATAATGAAGTTTTATGCACTTTTTAGGTTCAACAGTGGATGGGATGCAAGTTGGATCCATTGACCTATGGTTGGCAACGAGATAGAGAGGGTCATCTGGTTCCCACATCCGCAACAAAAGAAATTGCTCCTTCTGACATATTGAAAATGGTTTTCTGTAACTGCAAGGAAGGGTCATGTGGCAAATCATGCTCCTGCAAAAAACTAGGGTTAAGATGTTCCTCCAAGTGTGGTCAGTGCTTAGGAATTGATTGCTGCAATTCCTGCATCATACCTGAGAAAGACGAGGACGAAAATGATTTTTTAATATGAATAATCTTTTTTATATATCACATCAAGTGTAGTTTCAAATTTTAAATAAAGATTATCTTTTGACTTTACTTCATAAACCCCATAGTTTTTGAGATATTTGCAATTAAATGAAAAAAACAAAATGGCGACCGATTTTCACAACTTGCCATAATCCTATTTGACAGGACTTTTACTATGTTGTTTAGGAAGATATTCATAGTACATTTTCATTGAAAAATGCTTGTATATAATTTTTTCAACCTTGACATCTAACTCTCCTACACTATAATTGGTGCAGCCCAATTAGAAAAATCGGTAGGTGTGATTGCTCCTTGTTCTTCCAATCGGCATAACTCCTCCTCAACTGCTTGTCTGAGGTTGAATGCTACAGGACGCTTTGGACGAAACACTGTCTTGGAGTCTGGCTTGAGGTAGAGTTTAACTTTATGTTTTGTGCAATGACTCAGTCCTTCTTTAAAAACTTCATTAAATCACTTTTAAGCTTTTCTATTGTAATAAAAGTTTCAATTTTTGAACAAAGTTTGTTAATAGGTACTTCGTCTAGCTTAAATTGATGTATCCAACCCAAGCCAAGTATATTTAAATTTCTGATTGAAGTGACGTAGCAATTTGCAGTTTGAATAGTCGAATGTTTATCCATCCGGGCTTGGCATTCAATTTCACCCATCAGATCTACTGTTTCTCCACAAGCGTTAAATGCAACATTTGACGTATTTGAAATAATCGGTTCTCCAATTTTTTTCCATATTTCGGTGTCTATGATAGTAATGTCTAAGGCAGTGTCAAATTGTAGAGATACTTGTTGACCATTCACAGATACTGTTATGTACTTACGAGGAGTATTGATTTGGTTTACGAAAATTGTCTTCAACTGCTTCTTTTGAATAATGTTTTTCTTTTTGTTCTGAGTGGACATTGTACTTTCTTTGTCTCTAGATTCTCTGGTTTTTATTGATTTATTTTCAAAACATGAACAGTAACCCTCTTTGTGTCCAATTTTGGAACATACCTTGCATGTGTGTTGCGAATATTGGCAAAATTTCTTGAAATGCATGCCTCCGCATTGCCAACAAGGTGTTCTTGGCTACTCTTGATCCGTATGCTTTTTATCTGAAATCTTGTGAATCGTTGGATTGTTTTTGTTTTCAAAGAGAGCTGTATCACTTTTGAGATTGAGTATTCTTTGACGTTCATCCACTAGTGTTTGTAAAGATAAGTCATCTTTTTCTTCGTTAATTTTAGATAGTAACCTTGTAGTGATATCGGAATAACGTGATGATTTTGAACCTATTATGAATATGAGGCATTTGAACTGATTCTCGCTCAGTCTCTTCAAATCAATAGCTTCGCAATGCTTGCTTACGTAACTTTACTCTAAGTCAAAAAATATATGCGATTCAATAAGTAATTCGGTGCTGTTTCTGTCCGAATCACGATTTGCCTCGAGCTAGATGAATCAATTATGAAACGATACTTCGCGTTGAAATCATTCAAAATAGGTGCAGGTACGGTCCATACATCAAAGTAAAATTTTCCAAAATTCATTCCAAAGAATTATTTGCTTGTTATTATTTGTTATTCTGTTTTATTTCCTCTTTGTACTCAATTAATTGATTTATCTGATATTTACCTCAATGTGATTGTCATTCGTACATTTGGTCCTAAAATATTTCGGAACATTTAGTACGTTATTTCAATTACAATAATCACGATGGTTCACAGCATACCTGAACGTGTGGAGATTAATTCCAATAATAAGATCCTAGAACGAAAGTTCTTTGCAGACAGCTAACGTGTTAAAATACTTACTGAAAAACATGTCACGTGTATATCCGTGATTTATTCACGAAATTTAAGGGGCGTTCAGTGGCAAATAAAAGACGGAATGCCGCAAAAGAACTTGATGGAGCAACTCAAATTGGAGTCCTTGGACAATTTCGAATAAATTCTACTTTATCAACTCGTCACGTCTCTGCAATAACAGGATTATCACATCCGTCAGTACGGAAAGCTTCATAAATTTCATCGCTATGAAATGTTATGTCTCCAAGAATTTTCCGATGACGATCAGACCTAAGAATTAAGTTTTGTGAAATTATGACTGGATGAACTAAGAATGAAATATTTGTTTCAGCGATGAATGTGCATTTCATTTGAATCGTAATGTGAATAAACGAAACTGTCGTTATTGGAATGATGAAAATCACCCTATTTCGAGGTTTTCATGCCGAAGTGTCGTTTCCTGATTATTTGGTGTTGTTGTTGTCTAAAAAATGTTCCTGCTCAATTCTTACACCCTGTATAATTATGACTCATACCGTTGGAAAGCATTTTCCACGAGATTCCCAACAAACTATCACAAATAGGGGTTGTCATTTAAATTTTTGGAAGTGGGGTAGTTGGAGCATATGAAGTTAATGGGGGTGCGTTCTCTCTCATGGAATAACTTATCGAAAATGCCGAAGTCATTTTTAAAAAGATTTATTTTCACAAATTATTAAATTCTACAAATGATTTTATATTATGGTCTTAACTGTATGAGAAACAAAAAGAATCTGACGAGATTGTTAATTACTGAAAACAAGTGTTCATAGATAAGGAAATATAATATAATATGCTGTAGTTGCAGTCAGCACTTTTCTTAGATTACACCAGTGAAGGCGTGAGGCGAAGATTCAAATCCGCAGGGCTAACGAGGGATTTGAACAGCCGATCGTTCTAGGGTTGGGTGGTCTTCTTAAAGTTTCTTTTTGGTACAGCACCTTGGAACGATGAACCTGTATGCAAGGTAGATTAGAAAAATGCTGAAAAATAGATAAATAACAATAGTCCAGATGCTTGGAGTATTGGAAATTCTCCAAAATGACAGATCAGTCTGGTTTTCTAACAGTTTCATCTTCAGATCTTGCAACTCGTCTTCAATACTGAAACTTGAAATTTTGTGGGCTTCGGTTTCGTATAATTTTAATTTGGGAAATAAAACTGGTTGACCTGAACTTGTCTGGTGCTCTTGGTTTTCGATGATACGGAATGGCATTTTTACTTGACAGTTGATTGGAATTTCAAATAGATAGCTCCCTTGGAGAGTAACAATCTCTTCTTGAGTTTGGCAGTACGGCTATCCATTGGTTGGCATTGTTTAGCTTCATGATAATGGGCCGGTTTACAGGAGTAGGTGTTTGTTGGCATATGGAAGTGTTTTTCAAATTTAAGGCTGCCACACCGCCCTCAAATTTCATAACATGAAACTGTGACTTCTAATGTATATACATAGATGGCAATATGCGTCTAGACGGTAAGAAAATATTTTACAATACGCCGTTGCCAATTGTTTAGCGGAATTGAGTGAACAAAAATAAACCTCTTACAATAAGTAGGTAGGTAGGTAGTTACCCTGTCTAAATATAGCCCTACACAATGACCTTCAACTCAAATGAAGTGATATTTTCGTCAATAATCTCATAATCGGTTTATATAATTCTAGTCATCAATGTATTATCCCAGAAATTATATATAGGGATATTCCAAAAGGATTAAAAGCGAGAGAGAAGAATTTGGAAGAGATATAATTTTGTTCTTCAAAACTGAAGAACAAAATTATTGTATAATTATTGTAATATTATTTAAATAAGCTACGACCATAAGTACCAGTATAAAATCCTAAGTGTTTGATTTATATTCAGACTTGGGAATGTAGACATAGGTGGAAGATATTAATTTTCTTTAAAAAAAATTTTAGCTTTCCCTACATTTCCTTTCCTTTATCACATTCGAAAGTTGTAGGTATCTATTCTGAAATAATACCTACAGTAACAGTAATTTTTCTTTTTTCTCTCATTTTTTTGGGAATCAAACCTCAATAATGTTTCAATATTTTTTTATTTCGACGTTTCGGTAGTTTTTCGTTGTGTCAGATAGGTACCAAAAGTTATTTAATTACTAATTTATTTTGACAACGGTAGCGTTCCAGCTCGTCCAGAAACGTCGAAATAAAAAAAATATAAAAATATTATCGTAGTTTGATTCCCAAAAAAATAAGAGAAAAAAAGAATAAGTAATGCCACAAGGAACGTACAGAATATATTTAGTAATTTTTTTGATAAAAACGGCAACTGTGGTAGTGTATTAAATTTGTAATTGTAAAGGGAAAATAAGTAATGTAGACAATGAACTAATATGAGAGGTGGACAAATTCAAATAGATTCCAATTAGATTCCGAGCATAGAAAAACGGTAGAAAAATCCATAAGTTCTGAACAATTCAATTCCATGAATCTTCCTAAACATACTTTAATGTACCGGTTGCATTTTTATCCGGTGTTATCGAAATGCCTCCCGTTTTTTCAGGTACCTATTTTCATAGATGAAATGCCTCCCGGGTACAATCGAAATGCCTCCCGGGTACAATCGAAATGCCTCCGGGTCCTTAATCATTTATGGTAATATTTTGTGTGCTTAATCTTTGTATAATGACACAATGTTGCCAAATTATAATTTGAATAGGTAAATATATATCTATTTTTATTTTTCTAATTCTTATGCACTGTACATAAAATCTGTTAACAAAATATTTCAGAGTACGACATTTTTGTTTAGAAAATAAAATTGTTTACAATTAAAAACAAAGCCGAAGTACACTTAGTTGTTTATAATAAATATCCTTTCTATAATGATGTGATTACTTAATCAGTGTACATTTTTGTTTAGAAAATAAAATTGTTTACCATTAAAAATAAAGCCGATGTACCTACACTAAGTATTCTAATTGTTTTGATCTAACACGATTCTAATCTCTAATCTATTCCATGAATAGGGTAGTTTGCACCTACTAAATCTGGTAATTAGTTGTTTATAATAAATATTCTTTCTATAATTATGTGATCACTTAATTTTTGTATAAATACTTCAAGTTTATTAGTTCTTGTCTCAGTTTTGTCGATTTAAAGCTTGTATCAGTTTGTCAATTTTAAGTTCAAATTGTGTTTAAGTGGATTAAGTTATAATATTCGAAATAATGGAATCAACGATGTGTTCGAGTCAAAAGGGCAAACCTTTAATATCAATTGATGGTTTCACATTCGGTTTTCAAAAAATGTTGGCCAAAGATACGGTAAAGCGATGGACATGTACTAAGAAAACCTGCAAAGCATTTGTGAAAACGCAGGGATGTGACAATTCGATAATTGAGTCGATATTAGATCACAATCACGAGAAGTTGTCTGCCGAAGTGTCCAATAGGAAAGCCGTAAGCAATTCGATAAAAAGAGCAGCCGTGGAAGATATCAACGAAAAACCAATGAAGCTCATATGTAAAGAACTTAAGAAGACGAATATAGAGACATTTACTACCAACGATATCTATAGGGTGAGACAGAATTTATATTACGCTAGAACAACTAATTCTTTAATTAAACTTCCTAAAAGTATATCTGAATTTCATATTGCTATCGATTCAACTTCGATTATTACAAATAGGAACGAAAATTTTATAATTAAAAATGACAAAGATAATCACATTGTTATATTATCCTGTTCTTCAAATCTTTCTTTTCTTTCGACTGTTTCCAATTGGTATGTCGACGGAACTTTTGAGTACTGTCCTCGCTTTTTCACCCAATTGTTCACTATACATGGCTTAAAAAATGGACATTATATTCCTCTCGTCTTCTGTTTACTTGAAGATAAAAAGTCATCTTCTTATTATCTCGTGTTTAAATATATCATAGAAGAATGTATTAAACTCAATTGCCCTGTATCCCCTAAAGTAATAACTTCAGACTTTGAAATTTCTATACATAATGGTATCCGTAAGGCATTCCCTGAAGCAGATCTTCGTGGATGTCGTTTTCATTTGGGTCAGGCTTGGTATAGAAAGCTTCAAGCACTGGGCTTAGCTCCAGAATACCAGAAAAAAGGTGCTGACTCAAGTGAAATTACCCATTTTCTGTCATATATTTTTGGCCTATCATTCTTAGATCCTGAAGAAGTTGGCGATTTTTTTGCAATAGATTTGTCCGAAATTAAACCAGTCGATGAAAGGGTCACTCAGTTTTGTGATTATCTTGTGGATAATTATATATCGGAAAATTCGAAATTTCCGCCACATCTCTGGGCTGAGCACTCTTCATCTTTAGAAAGAACCACAAACCCATGTGAAAGTTTCCATTCCAAGTATAACTCGTCTTTCTACTGCCCTCATCCAAATATAAATAATTTTATTGAGATTATTTTACAATTTCAAATAAATACCTATATTAAAATAAATTCTGTCTCGGTACCAAAAAGAATTGTTGAGGAAAGTACAGCAAAAATCAATTTTGTAAATGAAAAAATATTACAATTAAGAGAAGGTACAATAAATAAATTAGAATTTGTGAAACTAGTGTCATACAAATTTAGGAAAAATAATTTGTAAGTTTGTAAATTTCTTCTGATGATTTGTATATAAAATTGAATAGTTCAGTCTGCAGACTGAATTTTATTGTTTGAGTCGTAATTTTCTTAAAAATTGGTGTTTTTAAATTTTCTGCGATGATAATATTATGTAATTTTGTAAGTTTCTGCTGATGATTTGTTTTAATAAATGTATAAAATACTTATCATGTCTTTATGTTTTTGATCAAAATAATCAAAATATTAAAACCAAAAAATAATGGTTAATATTGAGTTATTAACGAAATTCTATAAAAGGACGAAAGTTTGGCAACGTCTCACCTTCGTACAAAGATTAGAAGCTGGTAATTTATTTAGAGCTTAGGAGGCAATTCGTATGTGACCCTTTTAGCGACAGGTAAGAAACCCTTTTTCGGGAGGCATTTCGTATCCGGCCTTTTTATCAGTGTAAATATACGTAAATGGAACAGATAGATTTAACGAGGCAACCCTAATTTCTTTAGAACTCAATTACGTGGTAGTCCACTTTTAGCGGCTAAATTTAGAAATAAAATGTAGATTTTCGGCAAATTACTGATAATATTTTGAGTTCGGCAACGCTGCTTCAAATACTTTGCTGTCAAATTAAGCTAATTCACAATTTATTTGCAGTAATTTGATCCGGACACCACATTGGTTAATAATTTTATTTTGAAAATTACTTGAGGCAAGTTTTGAACTAATATGATTAATTGACTCTTGAGATTTATAGGAAACATGTTGTAAAAGTATAATGTTGTATACTCAAAGAATAAATATAACAAATTCAATATATTATAGTCTCATGTGACATTACCCTTAGAGATGACATCTGGTGAAATACTTGATGAACTACAATTGAGATATGGAGTGAGTAGGAAATTCAAAAAATGAATGATTTAGTTTCATACCGTTAGGACAAAATAACAGACGAATATTACTTTTTATTAAACGAAAGTGAACAAATTCTTATGATGAATGTGACCTGCACATAGGTTTTCGAAGTGCTCACAGTAAAATAATTAGGGTTAATGTGATTCAATCCAATGTTAATACTACATTTGTATATGCAGGTAATAATCTGTGTGTCTATCTTATTCTCTTACATAACTAGTTTACATTATATGATTCTTCCATCATTAATAAGGTGTGAATTAAGAAATTGATATTCAAAAGTTCCGCCATTGCCAAATTGTGCAGCCTTAACACTCAAACGGTCGCAATCAAATCCTACAGATTAGTGGTCGCAATGTATCTGAGGGATACTAGTATATCATCTTCATGAATTGTATTAATAAAAGTCCCAGACTTATGAAATACTTTATTTCAAACACTTTTAGCTTAACAAAACATATAAACTTACATATTAAATCTAGATGATAATTATAATCTTTGACCGAGCCTTTCATTTGGTTTTCCGAATTTACGCACTTTTCGCATACCATTCTGCAATGCTGAAGGCATAAAAATTGTTTGCACCTATAACATGTATATTTACTGAGTCTTGTTATTTTATTTGAATAACAGGTGCTACACCGCTTTCTCTTGGCTGAAACTCCTTCCGAATTATCAGACACTTCTTGCATTGATGGCTTGAATCTTGCTAATCCTTTTTGCAGATCCAAAGGTATCCCTCTTGTAAGAACACTTCTACGCTGCAAATGTTCAAGTGTAAGCTCATTCGCAAGGGTGCGCAAAAACCTTCTTCTGGGAACTGGAGTATGTTTATTTCCTATATAGATTATTCGTGCATTTATTCCGGCCATGTTTAGCATCGAAAAGAAAATTACCATTGGCCATCTTTTACAATTGCTTGCTACGTTATATGTACCACACATCTTGTCCACAATGTCAACGCCGCATTTTGTATCATTATAAAAAGTTAATAATTCTGATCGCCACACCATATAATTGCAGACAATTAGATGCAGCGGCGCAGTCGAATTCAGAAAAATATTTAAGTGGGGGGGCAAAACAAAACGACGTGTATCTCACAGATCGGTTGCGACTGTTGGAGTGTTAAGAGTTCTATTTCACAGGAATTTCCAAATTTCATTTCTTGAAGATCAATTTCGTCACAGAGAAACAATTTTGTTGAGATTTTACTTCAATAGTCATTTGTATATGCAAAGTACAGTTTGTTAAAAGCAAAAAATTTATTTTTTGGAATAATTGCTTTGAATTGATTGTTATGAAAGATCGGTACGGAATATAAGTGATAAAAATCCAATTCAAATGGAAATGTCAATTCAAATGGAAATGTTATAGGGACGTGCAAAATATATATAATCCTGTTGTTGTTTGAATAGCTTTCTATCTTAACGAGTTTTTCTATCAGTAGAACGTTATTTAAATTTATATCTAACGGAAGTTTGTGAGGACCGATATTATCTTGTATAATTTGGAGTTCTTTAAAGAAATCGTTAGTTCTCATTATGCTGGGATAAATTTTTCCCAATCTTGAAAATGTAATGGAATTTTCTGTATCCTGTATTAAAGAATAAATTATATTGTAAATTCCGATAATATGATCGATAGTATCTTTGATAAATATTGAATTGATCATTAGTATTTATATGCCCATTAATTATATCTGTGGGTTTCATATTTGTTGTAGAGTGTATCGAATAATAAAATTGTATGCAAGAATGGCATAGTTCATTTTCATAGTGATAGGTGTTTTAAGAAAACCTCTGGTATTAGGTAGGCGAACATGTTCCAAGATTGTTGAATGGAATCGCTCAACTACTCCTTGTGATTGGGAGTGATTGGGACAGCAGAAATGAATTTTAATTTTATGTAAAGCTAAAAGTTCTGAAATGACATAGTTTTTGAATTCGGTACGGTGTGAATTCGGTATGTTGGGTAACGGATATCTATCATCGATAGTTTTCGAGTTCAGCTGCCGGTAATCAATTACCATGCGCCATTTTTGTTGTCCTGATGCATCTAGTTTTTTGGGAACCACCCATATTGGCGATGACCACGGTGAATTACTTGGTCGAATAATATTAGAATCTAACATTTTTTTGATTTGATTTCGAACTTCGTTTTTATAAATAAATGGATAACGGTATGGTCTAGAATAAACAGGTATATCATTTGTTGTCTTAATTTTGTGTCTTATTTTATTATTAAAAGTCAAAGATGTATTTTCATGGTAAAATATATCAGAAAATTCCTTACAAAGATTTAAAATTGATGATTTTTCTTCTTGATTCAAGTGATCTGTTCTAATTGCATCTAGATTTAAGTAATTTCTACAATCGGTTTCAATATTGTTGAAGTCAAAATTCTGAATTTCTTGTCTCAAAATGTTCTACTGATAATGGTCGAGAAAAATCTAAAGTAACTGGCTGTGTAGTGCTGTTTAAAATAGTAGTAAAAGCTTCGTGATCTTTAGCAATTGTTAGACTTTCGGGGATTTCGCAGTTATGAATCTTTTGGTGGGGTATAATAATTTCTCCACTCTGTATAGAAGTTTTTACTTTAATTACTTGTTGGCATCTCGGGCCAATTGTTATAAGATTAAGCTCTTTTGATGTGGGGTGGAATAATAATTTCAATTTACAATAAGGTGTTACTAAATATCCTTTTTGAAAATCTAAATTGGCTTCTAGAAATTTCAAATTATCGATACCAATAAGACCGTCAAATGTATTGTGAAATTTGAATATGTAAAATTTCATCAATTTAGTTTCTGGTAAATTAAATATTTTTGGAGTGGGTATAGCTACACTGTGTTTGTGTGAAGATTTTTGAAACACTGTCGATACTATAAATGGTTAAAATTTTATTGAATTGGGAAAAAATTTATAAGCGATATTTAGATCGATAAATGATTTTGTTGCTCCAGAATCTATAAGAATTTTAATATTGTATTCTGGAAAAATTATATAAGAGAGTTCACTCGAATTTGATGTGTTGATAGAAATGATTGGCGTCATCTGTCTCTGGTCAAAAGAGGCTCTTCTTGAAAATTTTGATTATTAGTTGGTGTATTAATATCAATTTCGTTGTTTTGATAATTGATAGAGTTTTGAATAATATTGTCTTCATATCGATTATTTTGATTAGGTCTATTATAGTTTTGATAAGTCTGTTCATAATGTTGGTCTTCATCAAACTCGGTATTAAATAGTTCTTCTGAGATATATTTTGGTTGATTACCGAAATTAATATTTCTATTAGAATTAGGTGAATTGGTAGTTTTGAGGTATTTCGAGTAGACACACTCATAGGTGTAGGATTTGCTAATACTTGGTTCGGATTTGGTTTGAAGACGTTTTTATTATTGGGGTTCCTAAAGACTTGAGCATTAGTTGGGTATCTTGTGGGCTGGAAATTTTGTCTTGGTTGTGTATGGATGGGCTGTGAGGGAAACGAATTTCGTCTGAATTGATTATTTTGTGTTTGATAATTGAATGGCAAATTTGGCCCACCATTAAATCTCTGATGAAAAATTGGCTGTTGGCTTTTATGGTTGTTTAGTGAAATTTAGGGTGGGGCAGAATTTTTGTTCGAAAAATTTTGGAAATAGTGAATATTATCTTCTCTGGTAAGATATTGCAATGCTTCATTTAAAGTCGAAGGTTTCATACAACGTATAGTTGTTCCTAGTGGTTCCTTCAGACCAGATAAAAATGTTTTCAAGGACAGTTTTTGGTATAGCTCGCGTTTTAAAACTCTACCCTCGTTTGTTGTGTCGTGTAAATCTACATAGTTACATAAGAGATTCAATAAATTCAAGCACCTATCAAAAAATTGCTGGGGTTTTTCATTTTGACCCTTAGCATGACTAAGTCTCTGTTAAGACAAGCTTCATCCCTCTGATCAGCAAAACTCTGAGTTAAAATTTGTTTTAAGTCTTCCCAAGTAGAAACATTCTGAATATTAACCACTAATTTTGCATTACCCTGTAGTTTCGAAATTATAGAATTTAGGATAAAGGTATTTTGAAAATTGTTCGGATTTCTGACATCGTAAAAATTAGCAATAAGTGATTCGCTCGTAGATAGATACCTATTCAATTCGTTAGGATTCCCATCAACTTCTGGGATGCACTTTAAATATTCTGGTTTAAATTGATTCATTCCTAAATTTAAATTATTGGTTTCGTTTGTTAAAGCTAAGTTTTCAAGTTCGTTTGTAATTTTTTCCATAAAATAAAATAAATTGGTTCAATTCAAAGAGTACTTACATATAAAACAAAACGACTTTTAGCATCTCACTTATGTTCCTATAAAGATGACTACTAGATCTGCGA
>CAJUYG010002938.1:0-25140 GCA_910591675.1 Galerucella calmariensis
CAATATTGTTTTTTATTTTTTATTTCGACGTTTCGGTAGCGTTCCAGCTACCGTTGTCAAGATTAACTAGCAATAAAATTGATAAAATTATTTCTGGTCCCTATCTGACACAACGAAAAAATATGACAACTAGACAATCAATAATATTTTGAAGTTTAAGACTACAAAACTTTGTTGTCAAATTTCATTAAGGTCCATTCATAGTAGATCACACATCTGGTAAAATGTGAAATAAAATATTTTATTTTATGACATTCTAACGATATGATAGTCTACTAGAAATGGAATCCAGTGAAGTGCACGTTCCAGGAACGGTTTTTTTTATTGGGATAGCGCTTTTTTTAGCTTATTTTGGAAATGTTGTTAATAAAACGCGTTTGTTGTTACTTTTTTGTGTATGATCATTTTTGTTTTCAAAACATGTATAACTCAGTTTGGTGATTTTGTGTATTGAAGTGTGTATCGATTAACAACTATTCCAATGATAAATCATAAAAAAACCTGGATAAAAACTTATCATGCTATCCTGATTACGCAGGTAATTGATTATTGTAAATTTCTCTTTCTAACATTGGTAACCAAATTTCACTACATTCAGCTGAAATATTAGGTACACATTTATCTGCATTTAGTTGTATCAAAGCACTTTCTTCGATTTTTCGTCTTTTAGTATTGATTGTCTAGTTGTCATATTTTTTCGTTGTGTCAGATAGGGACCAAAAATTATTTTATCAATTTTATTGCTAGTTAATCTTGACAACGGTAGCTGGAACGCTACCGAAACGTCGAAATAAAAAATAAAAAAAACATTATTGTGGTCTGATTCCCAAAAGAATAAGAAAAAAACTCATTTGTAATAACCACTAAATAGTAAATAGTGGTTGGATGCAATAGAATACAGCATTAAGTTCAACAAATAAATATGCAAATGATGGATGGTTGTGAATTATTTTTTTCGTTAGCTAAACAGAGTCACAAAGATAATATACTAACAGAGCATCCATGTTTCCAAAATAGTTTACAAACAATAAATGATAGGTATATGAGCTTACTTTTTTTGGACAGTCTCAAAGAGAGATTTACATTTATTTCAACTATTTTTTTTTATGAAAAACGCATGAGCATACTATCACTGGAAAATAATTTCAGTAGAGATATAGGTAGCGAGCGGAATGTATACGATTAACTAAAAGAAATATATTCAATTCTCATTTAATTTTAAATTCTAAATTACGTCCACAATATTTGAACTCCATTCCAATATATTTCGTTTTAACTAAACACCAATATAATTGATTCAAACAAACAAACAGCACGTAGACGTTAATCCGATAACAATAACACAGTATCGTATCTTTTTTGTTTGGGACATTTTTTGATAACAATTAGATGGAATAAATTGAAGCGTACACGGTGGGCCGCCCTAAATGTTTCAACAGCATAATTAATATCCAAACCCTCCGTCACTCGCACCGTTAAAAAAAATCTAACATTTTTGAAAAATCGGTCATATTTTCTTTCAACTTGCGGTTTTTTGACCGAGCCTTTAGGAATGTTATCACGGCCTTACTCATAACACACATGCGTTTTTTTTTTATTTATATTTTTTTGACTTAAAACTTTGTTTATTTTATATTAATGTGTATTTTATTATGAATATTTTAATAACCAAGTACAAAATATGTGAATTAAATAATTTTTAACCCAACTGGTCAATAAATAAGTAAAATAAATAAATAAATAAAATAACCAAATGTTAGATAAAATCTAACACGCGAGCGATCGTGTAAAAAAAGGGGACGCGAGTGACGGCGGGTTAAGAAATGAAATTTTAGTTTGTTCTTGACAAATTCAGTGATTTTTTCTTACAAAATGAATTTAATTCATGATTTGGTATCTAAATTTCACCGACTACGGATCTGTTACTTTTATATTCGACCAGAACCCGAGTCGAGAAAATATTTCGAAATATACCTCACTAAAGGCTCATTTTAAATCGAAATACCTAACTAGATGTCGCAGGCTTATGATAAAGTATTTTCATTATTGTCACAAAGACAGATTTCTTATATTCTCGTTTATATTCCATTACATGAAGACAAATAATGTAAAATGGTGTAATGCTCGTAACTGTTCAACCTAAAAAGGTTCAATTTTGTTTGGTTAAGTTAGGTAGGTACTTACATAAAAAAAACTTTTATTCAACGTTGACGAGTAGAAATGTATTTTGGTATGTTTATTTTGAGGCTTATTCATATTTTAAGCTTATCCTGGAGCCACTCATCGGACAGTAGCATCTCGTATAAGCAAGTATTTGAAAGTTTCTGGAAGTCTCAAATTCCACCGTGTTTAACTTGAACTGACACCTTTCATACAATATGCATCTCTCTTTCTAGGCTCTCTGTTATACTCATTAGGTTGACAGACTATTTCTCCTTATAGACAATGCACCTACTAACCAGCAAACCCGACAGAACGTTGAAGATATTGAATAGTTTGCAAGGCATACAATGATACAATTGAGTTTCAAACATTTTTGTACCATTTCTGGGGTTATTTGTCGACATTCTTGAATAATTCGCTGGCTAAGAGGCATACATTTTCGTTTCCATATTATATACACATGAGAGAATCTAGGGGGGTTGAATCGTATAAGGCATTGGGCCTCGTCTATCTATCCACCGAGCAGAAAATGATTTGTTTTAAAATCCTCTTACATGGAGAGCGCTAGCAGGTGCCTCTCTAGCAATCATAATTTTCTAGTATTCGTGTTACCTCGGGATCAATAGCTTATCTGAGTTATTGTAGATAAGACCCACTATTTGAGTTCACCTCAGTGAAATAGGGCGCAACAATAGGTTCAGCAAAAATGCCACACCAGACATTCAATTTTTGAGGTGCTTGATTATGGAACTACCGCATCACGTGTGGGTCATTTTCTGCCCCATATCTATAATTATGCAAATGAACATTCGTCGGAGAAGCAGATGTTGTACAATAAGCTGGAGTGCAGTCGTTTATTCATCAATTCACAAAACTGTACCTAGACGCCGGTCGAAATCGTCTTCAAGTAGCTCTTGGCCAATTTTATGAGGATGGAATTTGTGTTTATGTGAAATTCTCAAAACATTGCTGTGAGAAACACCTACTGCTTTGTGATATTGACTGTTGTTCTTCTAACGTAAGTCTGAAGTTATATATATGAGCAAAAATTATTAAATTAAATTGAATAAAATGAATGTTGACGTGTTTTTTCATTTGTTCATAAAACAGACGCATTCAAAATTTTGTGAGGTGAATAGCTTTCATTGAAATGCTATTAGTCACGTCATTATTATAGGCGAAAAAAAATTTTTTTTCGGGCAGCACCGATCGGAATGCGGTTTTCGGCATTCGCTTGCAAAAATTATTTGTAAAAAAGTTACCTAGTTTTCATTTGTCCAAAATCAGAAATTGCATTGTTGCAGCCAAAAATGCATTCGAAAGATGCATTTTTTGAGACGCCCTTCGGACAACTTAATAACTTTGTAAAAAATATTCAGAACTGGTCCAGAATGGGTACTCGGGGGTTTTCGAGGTCGCTGATCACGATTATGATGTTCAAATTGACACCCTGACCACCTGGGGCTCAGGAACGCCGACGAACGTCATCTCCGTGGAACACTCCAAGAATTCGTGCGGGGAAGGAAAAACACTTGGCGCACCGCATTCCGATCGGTGCTGCCCGAAAATTTTTTTTGAGGCCTTTTTTGGCGTATAATGACGCGACTATATGTATAAACGCAGTGTTTCATTTAAAAAGGAATTTATAATATTATACCGTCTGGTTGGGTCTTTAGTTTGTTCCATTATTTTGATTGGAGTGGGTGCAAAAACAATCTTCAAAAAGTAAGCAGTGACAGCTCTTGAAAGTAAATATCCTTTAAATGATTTTCACGTTGTCAGCAAGCCTGATAGATGATAGAACGAAATTCAATGAGTGCTTTGGAGTAACATTATTTAACTTCATTATTTCCATTTCACTGAGTAAGCTTAAAGACAGGTCGAAGAAACAGGATACCATTCAACAATTTATTCAATCACATTATAATAATTAATTAATTAACATAGCCTATTACTCCATACAAAATATAGTTCGGTTGGAAAAGACAGTTGTCAAATTCATCCTGTTCAACTTATTCGGGTGAAAAATATGATGGTTCCAGTAACTGTGGTGATGATGGTGGGGAATGTTTTATATTAAATGAACTTTGCTCAAGCTGCCTCATCTCAAACTCCTGTACTATATTAAAAATTGCACTTTTAGCTTGATTCAGCTGAATAGGATCTAGTGCCTTGAGCGTAGGAGCAATCCCATTTAAAAAAGCATCAACTGGATGCCTCACTGTATTTTCAACTTCTGTTTTCATTCTCTTTATTTCTTCCTTCTCAGCTAATATATATGCCAGGAGCTGGTTTGCTGGAGAATCTACATATTGTCCTTCACGGTTCATTATTCGTTTAGGTGAAGGCTGAATAGTTTTTTCTTTTTTCACGGGGAAACTTGATGAGCATGCTGAAGTTTCTGATGTAAATTTAAGAGTATTGTCCATGGAATCAGTAAAATGGTTTTGAAACTCAATACCTGATTTATCGTCTTCATTTTGTAGTTCCTCCGAGATGTCGATATTGTTAGTTTCCATTTCATCATTTTGATGTTCTTCATAGTTAATTATATAGGATGGTGTGTCGCGCTCTAGAATATGTGGTAAAAGGAATTCGAGAGTATCTTCGTATTTATATTTCCGGATTTTGACAGCTCCCTGTCCAGATGTTCTCTTTCTTTTTTGTATAGTTCTACGTAACTGATCTCGAACAGAAGACCACTTTTTCTTGCATTCTTCTATTCCACCTGGAACAAAAAAATAGTTCACTGAATATATTTTTTCTTTTAGGATAATTGTGATAAGTTATGAACAGTAAGGCAGTCGAAAATATGCTTAAATACATTATAGGGCAGCTTCACCCAGATTATGCCAGATGCACTAGCGGCCTTACTGCTGGAATAGAATTCGGTGGCTTGCCAATGCACACACAGTACGTTGAATGACTGATTCTGCTTCACGATGTTTGTACGCATGAGCTCAATCCAAATGAATATTTCTTGGAAAAATAAGCAAATTTTGCACCAAAACGTTAGAATGGCGCCTCTATGACTTCACAAATCAGGTTAATATCTCACAGTCTGCGTATTAGAAATTTATTTCAGTCTATTACGAGTAAATATTATTCAAACAGAGCTAAGCCAGAAAACATGATAGGAGATCTAATGATATACAAAATGTTGAAGACACACTTTTGTGATCGGAGTCTTAGCCAAGATAGCGCATTGTCATATTATTTTGTATACATATTCTCACTCAGATAAATATAATCCACTGTTATCCTTCACCCTTGTAACTACTGAACTGACAAGAACCCTAGTGTTTGAAGCAATACCTATAATGTTAAATGAAAAAACTTATAATGACAATTGTGATGTAAAAATAAGTGATTGCTTTAAAATCTTCGTAATCTGTACAATTATTTCGAATCATTATTCCACACTTTATCACTGGAACGTTCTTTTAGAATTCCCAATTGTAGCTAACGTCCCTGGTTTAAATATTATGCTCCTGGAAGGTTTTCATCACGACATTCAATGAGCGTCTCTTAGAGAATAGAAGAATCTTGTTGTATAAGTATGGTAGAGGTAATGGATTTTGAGATGAGCCCTAACCTTGTAAATAGTTGCGTAGATATATACGTATAGATATGTACTGCACTATTAATTGATTCGGAGTCGAAACAACCTGAACGGAGGACAGTCAAAGAAAGAAATTGAAGCGCTGAACTTATGAGGATGGTTAGTAACATTTCTTTCGAAAGCAATCTGGTATACTGCGACGGAATCACGCAGGGCTCATCTCAAAATCCATTACCTTTATTTAATGTTTTTTTTTTCAAATGATAAACACACAAAATATTGCAACTGTTCCTCCTTGACATTTGGTCATTGTCTAGAAATGTTGAAAATTTGTGAAATTGAAATATCATGACAAGTTTGTACTGCTTCCTTCGTCTTCTACATATAGTTTGGCAAGTTCATCTGAAGCTATACGGGATCGGTAAAAGGCGAGGAAAAACATGGCGCCTATCTGTCAAACGTACAAATGGCGTACGGTACCTATTTTACCAAGTAAAACTGAAAATACAAAGGTAACTGACAATACCAACGACACTGGATAAATCAATATCAGTCAACTTACGAAGTGAGAGGGAAGATCTCACGCACGCGCTTGCCAATAAGAAGTCAGCTGGTCGATACAAATCACCAATTATGTAATTCGGAGGGTGTGGTCATTATGGTTTTCGTACAACGCTTCCAGAGCTTCAAAAAGCCCATAACATATTTGGAAAAGTGTTCATCTTTAAATATTCATAAATTGAAAAAATAATAGAATAAATCCAAGGAAACAAGTACATTATAAAATTAACGTTTAATCATATTTTTAATATTGTTGATAATAAAAAGACCCTTTTCTAATTATTATCACTACATAGTAAGCACTTCAGTTTTTTCATAGTTAAATGTGGCAATGTCGAATGTTTTCGACTGCATTCCTTTCACGGTTTCAGATAAACTTGCCAAAGTATACTAGTAGGTTAAAATTAATTTGTTTGTTGTGAAGTACAGAAAAAATTGGTTTTTGTGATTGACTTGGATGGATTCTGTCACAATCTGAGCTACTCAAGGAATTAAACTACTTTTAAGCTTTCGGATTTATTTGAATCCTTTTTCAAAACTAGGATATTAGAACAAGTTCTGATATTCGGAGGTGTAAATTATAATTGATTCAAACTTACGAGCAAAGTGAGTTTGTAAAAATTGAGTAAAACTTTTCTAATAAAATTAGCACATTTTCCACTAAACGTAGTAGCTATTTGATAACATTTTGGAAACTAACTCATAATTTGTATAGTCGAATATGAAGAAAAAATTTGTAATTAAATTGTTTGAGTTTCTTATATGTATAAAAGCAATATTCTTTTTTCATTGATATTTAATTGATATTTTTAATTTTTATTAACAACCTGAAATTAATATTGATATTTGACTATGAAAATTATTTACAGGGGTCAATAAAATTGTTGTCAATGAAGATATTCTAGTCTAGACTTTTTGTGACCGAACTCTTGATTCAATGGGATTCCCAACAATTCATATTAGTGAAGTAAGAGGTACCTTCGTCAAATTACTAGTTACACTTGCAGCTGCAGCACCTGCGTTGTATCCATGATGATGTGAGGAGCTATATACATTTTTCACAATGATGTTTGCGTCACCAAGACTAGAATAATATAAAGTGTTAGCCGTAGTCCACTATAATCCCTCCCCGAGAGATAAAATTACCTGCTTCCATATTTTTGTGATGAGAAGGTAATTTCCTGATACTTCCACTCCACATCAACAAAAATAGTAGATTTGTTGGAGGTCCATATTTTGAAATTATATCGAACTATACAGAGTGCTGCATAACTCCGTTACAAACCAAACATATGATTTTTCAATTGAGAACCCCTGTATATTATACCGAGATCGGATTGGTTACATTTTTTTGAAGCTTTTGATATGAGGTTTTGCCACGTTATACAGAGTCCTTCAAAAGATATGGACACGTTTATGTGAAAATCGTAGGTAAATCAACTTTTTGTACGTTAAAGAAAAAAAAGTATTTTGCCAAACAGAGTTTTGTAATATGATGCAATATCTCCGTATCCTATTCAATTTCAATTATATTCTTTCTTTTATACAGGGTGAACGGAAACTCGAACCTGTCATTTTTTTTCTTATTTCAAATCGAACACCCTGTATTTTATAGCAAAAATAAAATCTTCGATTATGTGAGTTTAATTTTTGCCAAGCATTCCCTATAACCAAAGTTTATAAAAACACAGTTATTTTGTAATATTTATTGTAAAATATAACTACTGACCTATTATGTGAAAGCATTAAACGTTGTATGTAACAAAAAATCCTAATTAATAATAAATTCCAATAAACAATTTATTCTAAACAAGTCTATTCACCAAAAGTATAATCCCAACCGTAATATTGAACTAAAGGTTCAAAAAGTTCACCGTTAACATCAATGCAATGCTGCAGAATAGTTCAAATGATTGACCAACATTTCTCAGCATATTAACGTTAGCAGATCGAAATTCCGCACTAATTATCTCTTTCATGTCATCTTTAATAGCCGGGGATTTTATAAACTTATTCCTCACAAGACCCGAAGAAAATAAATATACTATTGTTAAATCGGGTGACCGAGCTGGCCAATCAGTTGGGCCCCCTCTTACAGCATTGCATTGATGTTAACGGTGAACACTTTGATCCTTTAGCTTAATATTACGGTTAGGATTATACTTTTGGTAGCTAGCTTTGTTTGGAATTAATTATTCATTGAAATTTATCATTAATTAGGATTTTTTGTTACAAACAACGTTTATTGCTTTCACATAATAGGTCAATAATAATAGTTTACAATAAATATTACCAGATAACTCTGTTTTTATAAACTTTGGGTATAGGGAGTACTTGACAAAAATTGAAGTTACATAATCGAAGATTCTATTTTCGCTATAAAATACAAAAAAAAAGAAAGAAAATGACAGGTTCGAGTTTCCGTTCACCCTGTATATAGGAAACAATTTAATTGAAATTTAATAGGATACGGAGATATTGCATCATGTTATGAAACTTTGTTTGGCAAAATACATTTTTTTTCTTCAACGTACAACAAGCTACAAAGCATTGATTTACCTACGATTTTCACATAAACGTGTCCATATCTTTTGAAGGACTCTCTATAACGTGGCAAAACCGTATATCAAAAGCTTCAAAAAAATGTACCAATCCGAATTCGGTATAATATACAGGGGTTCCCATTTGAAAAATCATATGTTTGGTTTGTAACGGAGTTATGCAGCACTCCGTATAATTCGATATAATTTTAAAATATGGACCTTCAACACATCTACTATTTTTTGTTAATAACATTTTTTGATATCTCTTAAAATAACCCATATACCGAAGTTTGTCGTAAGATTGGTACACCCTGTATATGTATAAATATCATACCTACATATAATTATAATATAATCCGGTAGTTTCAACTTTATGATCAACATTCTTGGGTTTTACAAGGGTCTAATTGGTTTCATTATAAACTTATCATACTGTACGAGCTGAATTCTGAGCCAAGAGAGGGTGGAAAGAGTGACTTGTTTGTTATATAATCTGTTAAATAGTAGCCATACTCCTCAATTTTTTCGTCTGTTGGTGCTATCGGAAACAAATCAAAAACAAAGCATCTTCAGAATGTTTGTTTTCATATTCTGGTGTAAGGCCGTATTGTTAAATATTTTTGAGCCACGATTGAGCAATGTGGAACATACTACATATTCAGTTATTTTTGCTGGAAGGAAAATTGGTTTGACTGCTTTGCCATCGAAAAAAATTTTCCAAATTTTCAATGTAAGTAGCACAATAATTTTGAAGAACACTTATTATCGATTCAAGTAGAGTTTTATACATTTCTAAAGCGTTAATTACGTAACAAAAAATAAAATAATGAAATGTGGGGCCAGTTACAATAACCAGATAGCACAGGACCTGATTTGTGCGTACTAGGGACGTTCTAATTTGTACGTATTAGGGACGGTCTGATTCGTAGATCCTGGGGACACATACATCAGAATTAAAAATTACAAAATAATATACATCACCAAGGGGAACCACAATTATTTACAATTTGTAGGTATTTAATAACCAAAAACTGGGAAATACTCGATATCTGTATTCTGTTTCTTTAAATTCAGCATGATTATTCCGGCGGCCTCGAATTGCGGACCGATTACCTGATTTTAATAATTCCGTACTCGAACTGCGGACCAAACCAAGAAGACCCCTCTTTTAAAAACCATGAATTGCGGACTAAGCTTAAGTTTATACAACTAGGGTAAAGGTAAGGTGTAAAAATTAGGGAATAGTAAACAATTATCATTTCAATATTTTTTTATTTTGAATAAGAAAATTATAAGTTTTTAAAGAAATACATTTTGCTTATAATATGTTTATTAATCAACTAAAATACTATAGTCTATACAATATATGGGATATAGGAAATGTATAAATATGTTGATGTAGGTACTAATAAATCCAAGATTTATTTATTATTTACTTTATACATATAGGACAAACATTTCACGTAATTATATCTAGTAATTTCTTTATGTTCATATTGAAAAATTTTGGTAGTTAAAAAATTTTGTCGCTTTCTGACTTTAGTATCGCGTATTCTAGGTTTATCGGAGACAGATCGAAGTTTAATAATCGAATCTGTTTGAAACTGTTTTAATATATTTAAAAAGTTGAATATTGTTGGATGGGAAGAATGAAAATTTTCGTTAAACTTCGAATGGAAACTTTCGCATGCATTTGTTGTTCTCTGTATGCTGTCTGTCATTTCAGCCCACATTTCTGGAGGAAATCTTGCATCTCCGCCAATATAAAAATCTACCAAGTAATCGGCGAATGTCCTAACACGTTCGTCGTTCGGCATTTCTTCCATCAAATCAAATGAGAAGCAATCTCCTACTTCACTTGGATTCAAGAACGGCAATCCAAAACTATATTGTAACCATTTCCCTATTACACTACTTTCATCTTTATATTCCTTTGTTAAACCAATGCTTTGTAGTTTTCTAAACCAGGCCTGTCCCAAGTGAAACCGGCATCCAATGATTTTTGACTCATTCCATGTCGCAGCCACTGCGCTATGTATAGCTTGTTCAAAGTCTGCTGTCACTATTTTAGGCTTAAGTTGTAAATTAATTGTATTGCACCTTTCACAGAGAAGATCAAACAAAAATTTATACGTGCATTCTTTTTTGTCTGGAAGCAAACAAAATGCTATAGGAATGTAATAGCCATTTCGCTCTATATGAATTGTGAATAATTGCAGAAAATATTTGACACAGTAGGAAAACGTGCCATCCAAATATATTTTATCTGTGTTACATAATGCAGTCATGTTACTTTCTGTAGAAAACACCACAATTTTCTTCTCTAAATTGTTCACAAATAAAAACTTCTCACCTTCCGTACTCTTTACGTCGGTTTCTTCCAAAATGGCTATTGTTTCACTTAGGCTTTTCGGTAATCGTGGTTGGTTTTTGCGCTTAAGGCAGTAAATATTATTTCGTATGTAGTTGACATCTCTTGCTGTGATGGTTGACATATTCCCTGGATTTTGTCTGAACGACGAATGTAAAATTTTTGAAGGTTTTTCCGATAAATCTTCTGCTGCCTTACGTTTAACACTATTCGAAATCACTTGTCGATTATGTTTTTTAATATCCACCGTATGGTTGTGGTTCAGTGTACTCCTTGAAAGAACGTTCTCTTCGCGCACCGTGAAAATTTTAGCAGTACAGTTTTTGAAGGTACACGTCCAAAACTTCTCTCCGCTTTTCAATGTTTTCTTGAAAGAAAATTTTGCGTTTTGGAACACTAACAAAGGTTTTCCTCGTTCACTTAAACACTCAAATACCGACATATTTATTTGATGCTGACGACAAGACATTCAGTTAAATAATGAAGTTTTGGATATTTTAAATATTCATTCAGGTAGATTAGTTATTGATAGCGTATAATAAAAGTATAGGTTTTTCCCAATTAGTGGGCAGGTAGATTTCAGGTGGCCCTTTCGACTTGGTCCGCAATTCATGGGTCATTAAAAACACATGACAAATTTTAAAAATCATTTATGGTTTTTGGTCCGCAGTTCATGTACGCCCGATTATTCCTATCCATGAAATGCACCTGCTTGGCAGTACATTCGCTACCTTGCCACCCACCCTAGGTGATCTAATCTATGCGACAATCGCCACTTTGGTTGTTCGTAAGTATAGTATCTGTGTATAACATGATCTTTGGTATAGTTTTGTGTTGTGATCAACAAGTACCTACCGTAATATTGTGAATAAATGTCTGTGATTTGTTTGTTGACCCCCTGATACATAACAAACTTACGCAGTATATCGGGATCAATTTCAAGCTTCAATAAATGTACAATCGTAACTAAACTTTTAAAGGTGAGCATTATTTATTCCAAATTATGCTTGAAATCAAATCAAATATATTTATGCAGTGGTATGGTTCAAACATCATATACCGCGAAATCTCTATGGCAAAAAATTTTTGCTGGAAATACATAACTGTATAAAACCAATTATGCCTATGTATACAAGGATGGTTAAAATAACACACCAAATTTGGAAAAAATCAACTTTATTTTTAATATTGCACAACCTCTAAAAATAAAAAAAAACTAAACACATATGTAAGAACCAGTTTTGATAACTAATTCTTAAGTATCCAATCAATTGGGTGGATAAACAAATAATATATGTAAATAAACAGAATAAATGATCATTACACAGGGTGTAAAGCAAAATGAGATCGATCAACATTTTGATAACATTCAATCTAAAAATATTCAGAGGATGGGCAACTTGATTCACCTCCAAAACTATTCAATTTATAATGTTAACAAAATATAAATCGTTTAGGGAGAAATAATATGAATTACTATAGCCCAAGTAGCATTTAAAATTCTATAAGGTTTGTATAAACAGCTACAAGATATGTCTTATAGGATACTTAAATTCTTATAACGGTCTACAAAACAATTATATGATCCTTATACAACTAAAAAGGGCCCATTTTTCTACAACTTTTTGGTTGTATAACATTTCTATTGAAAGTTTATACAACTCTTATATGACTGTTTATATGACTGTTTTATAATCATTTATACAGCTACTATAAAATGATTTAATAGTGTGTCATGTAGTCACATCTATAAAATGGGATTGAAGCGGCACTATGAAGGTCTTGCAAAATGTTGTATAATACAACATATTTTTCTATAATGCTGTTATTTCGAGCACAATGGAAACATTTTGTCATCTAGCAGTTTTTAAGAGCATTCCATTTTTTACTGAAGAATATCAGAACAAAATTATATTTCCACTTGAACGTGCATCATACATTTCATTTGTAGATATGGAGACTTATCAAAACAACCTGGCCGCTTGGGCGGACGTCGATAGTAAAAATTATAATTTCATTTGGATGGTTTAGTAGCACAAATTTTAATGCGCCGCAAATTTTACTGATAGATTATAGGCAAGAAAATGGCAAGTAAATGAAGCGCTTCAATTCTGGTTAATTTTCAAGTATGTACTTGAAAAAAAAATTATAAAATAGAATATCCTAAAAAACCTTTTTTAATGACTTTAATAGTTTATCACTTCATATGGATATTCTTCCACAATATAATTCTCTAAATAATGATAAAGTCACATTTTTCAATATAGTTTCATGTTTCCAACTCAATTGTTCATAATGGCGGCGAAAGCGGTACAAGAATTGCTCATTTAAACATGGCGATTTATGAAGCAACAATTTTATCCCAAAGAAATGCCTGAAACAATATTTTATTGTCAAATTGAACGGTATACGATAACTGTTTTATAACGAAGAATATTTAGGCACTATACAACTAAAAATTGTTTTATAATGCAACGTAATTGATTGCTATACACTATTTATTATACAACATTATACAGCTTCAATAAGACAAGCTTATGTAACTATTTTATAATGTTGTAGCTGTTAGTCATATAGTATATAGTATATTACAGAACTCTTATACAATAGGTATAAAAGTCTTATAAAATGATATTTTTGATATTGTATAAACTGGCTTATAAAGTATTATATCATTTTAAAAGAAATGATCGTATAATGCGTTATAGCCATATATTGTAAAAGTCACTATAGAATCATTTAATACGACAATTTTCTTTAAAAAACCAAAATTATCGTAACAAAAGGCTTAATAGATATAAAAAGTCCTTAAAACAACGCTATTCGACTATTATACAACAATTCAGTCCTCTTAGAATTCCATTTTGCTAGTTGGGAGACAATTTGGAGTTCTGATACTTACACTTAAATGGGATTCTTGAGCTAATGATGTAAATGCTTGTTGAGATATCAAGTATTTTCTAAAATAGTTTTTGAAGACAAGTCTTGGACCAAATTTTGGGAATAGGGCTTATTGTTTCTTCATCAAGCAATCTAAGACTTTGATCATTAATTTCTGCACCTAATTTGAAAATTCAAACGCATTTCAAATTCACATAAATATACAAGATGTTTGATGAGTATGGAATACAATTTTAGTGGGTGTGAATTAATATTTTCCATTGAAACCAGAAAAGTATTTATGAAAATATATTTGTATATATGCATGTACTTACAATCAAAATTGTCGATGAATTCTTCAAGCCCCCAAGTTGATGAAAGGTTTTCAAATTCCATAGCACATCTGAAAACTAAAACGCGAAAGTGTTCACCCACCAACGATTACATGAAAATGATTATAATAATGCCGAGGAGCTACTGCGCATCGTTCTCGCGCACATCCAATTATCGCACTCTCTCACAAATTGCCGATCCATGATTGGTCAAACGACGACTGTTGTGAATAACGGACATTCAAATTTCAAATGAATATTTACTAGACCAAGGGTTTTCTTTTCTGTTTTACCAAAGAAAAATGCTATTTTTGTAAAAAAAAAGTTATATATATTTTTTAACAGTGATAGTAAAGAGCTTATTTATAAGTAAACGATATATTTATACGGTAGTGAAGTAATGTTAACTAAAAGTGAAAATTCCTGGTATGGGAAAGAATGTTTTGTATTTTTAATAAGTATCTTATAGTTTCTGTATGGAGATAGCAGAAAAGTTGATTTTGCTAACTCAGTTAATCAGTTTTATTACCACAGTGAAAATTCTACTTGTCTTAGCCAAAAAAAGTTTAGGAAAGAACGCTTTGCTGGGAATTTTCTCAGTGCGACTATTGCCCTATTTCCACCACACATTCAGTTCTATTCTTAATTTTATGCGCATCACACAAATAATTTTTTTCATGAATGTATTTAATAAATGCACAAACTGAAACTTATGTTGAGATTGGAAGTTCAAGCTCTCCAGAAACAGACATAAAAATATCAAAGGAAAAACTTATTCCATAAATGTAAAATTGAAGGCGTGAGACAAATGTTACATCCAGATTTTTATTTGTGAAATCTGTGCCTTCAATTTGCATACAGCCTGTATTTATCATAGTTCCTTTCAATATCTGAAAAACTGACCTAACCTGAGATGGGATGGGATAGTGACATACAATGAAGTCATAAGGGTCGCATTTATTTTGTTGGCGAATAATGGATTATTACCTGAAAACTTTCTAGATTTTTAGGTCATTATATATTATAAATACTTTATTTTTCATCCTTTCCATCAGGTATAGTGCGGCTCTGCACGGTAAAGTCGAAAAGTTCCATGGTTTTATTGCACCTCAAGCCAAGTCAGTTTTCTAATTGAAAAAAACAATAATTAGGTAATGTATTTTGTCTTCATTGCATTGATATTTATTTTCTATTGTGTATAAGTAATATTTAACCCTACTAATCGATAATAAATAAAAAATTTATTATTTTTTTTTTCAATTTCCGTCCGTAATCACGAAATTGGAAAAATTTATCTTATAAAATTGTTAAAGATGGAACAATATATTATAATTACAGGACTCAAATTACATATTATCAACCGGTATCTTGAATTAATATATAATCGACTAGCAACTAGTCGGGAATCGAATTACCAATAGCAATAAGTAATAAAAGTTACACATTTTACATCATTTAGATTGAGATATGGCAATCCAAAAACTAAGTCTAGCTTGTCGAATTCTACAAAACTAAAACTGCGCCAGATGGAATCTGCACCCAATCAATGACCATCTAGTGAGGTGTAAAATTTGAATCGGAAGATTTGCATAGGTTCTGATTTTCCGTATCGTTTATAAAGCATAGATTCAAGGAATGTGATGGCCATGAAGGGTAAGCATTTGAACGCGTCATCCATATTCACAATATCACATTCACGTAAAAAATTTAAATAAGTAGAACAGGAATGTATTATCATTTTTCCTACGACCGTGCGTTTTAACCAATTTTCCAGCACGCATTTTAGTTTTGAAAGTAAAATTATGCAAATTTTGACCTTATAAAATAGTTTTTCACTTTGTAAGTAATAACTATTGTTACAACAGGTGGATAAATATTCAGGAAATATATAAAATAAAATTATTTCATCTACAAATGACTTAAGACCGTTGCCGTCACCGTGATCGTCATCTTTATGCGACCTGCAACCGATGCCATCCTCATCGACGTCATCTACTCACCAGTCAACACCAAATAACACCACTGGACTGGCAAATTCAAGTAATTTACTGAACGCAAAAAATTGTGTATTTAATATTAATATTAATAATAATTGGTAGTTTTTAGTTAAAGCCCTGTATATGTATGTTGAAATGACATACTTTTCGAAAAATAAGTTGATATATTTTTTGCATATATGGTCGTGGAAAAAATAATGTTCCCAACCCATGCGTAGAGTGTCTTTCCCTCCCTTGACTTCGCTCCGCCTCGTTCGGGTCAACTGCAGTCGCGTGCGGTAAAGTATAAGGTTCATAACAATCCGGGAAAGACTCGGAGTGAAAATACCCTGCGACGGACCAGAGGACTACAGGAACCACACAAGGTACCTGAGAGAAGAGAGAAAAGAAGTGGAGTGGTATACGTATATGCCACAAGAAGAAAGGATGGCAAGGATCGTCATTCGAGGATTAACGCACTGCGAGGACACCAAGGAAATCAAGGAAGAAATCGAAAGACAAGGGGTAAGTATAAAACGACTAACCCAACTTCATTCCAGATTCGGAGAGAGAAGACCGCTACCCATCTACCTGGTGGAGCTGAAGCCTGAAGAAAAAGAAAAAATCCGGAAAATCCAACACATCCAGAACGTGAGGATCAGGTGGGAAGAACAAAGAAGAGGAAAGGGGCCGACGCACTGCTACAACTGCCAAGGCTTCCACCACGGACAGACGACGTGTAACGTAAACACGAAATGCGTGAAGTGCGGAGGACCACACCGATCCAACGACTGCCCACGACCGAAGACCAAGCCGGCCACCTGCGCAAACTGCCAGGGAGAACACCCGGCAAACTACAAAGGATGTCCAAAAGCCCCAAACAACCAGAAGACAAGGACAACTGCAACAGCTGTAAAGAAGACAGGAGTCAGCTACGCCCAAGCCGCAGCTAACAAGAAAACAACACCGACGACAACAAAAAAACAACAGATCCTCGAACAGGTGACAAAGCTATTAGCTCAGCTAATGGCTTAAAGTCGCTTGTAAGAGACCGGAAGAAAAGAAGACCCACTCTATAAGGGTGTTTTCAGCCGAAATTGCCGGCTGAGGACGCTTTTTGTAGAGGCAGCGCAAACGCACACAACAGAAGACACAGACACAACGGAAGACCGCCGAAGAAAAAACCACCGAGGCTACACGGCCAAAGAGAAGACGGCTCGCCCCCAGCTGCTAGCCCTTTTAGCTAGGGACGAGCTGTACGCCGAAACGCGAACTATGATGATGAGACCCATCGGATAAGATGGGGGGATGTGGTGGAAGTCCTCCCCGGAGATATACCTCGCTTAGAGAGGAACATCCTGGGAGGGACGGGCTCATCAAGGTTGTGTGTGGTAAAGTATAACTATTTTCACTTTAACTATTAACTAATGTTCGAAATGCCCATCTACGATTAAAGTTTCATTCGTGGGCACTTATTATTCACACAAAGCCACAATATTTTACCACTTTTCGACACCTAAGACTTATTAAATTTCTCAGTTTTATATACTATCAAAGGTTTGCCCTTCTCGCTAAGTATGGCTTTTGCTTCCATGGTACTCAAACATATACTGGGCTAGAGAAAGGTATGTTTGTGTACCTGAATACTCTATTTTTAAAAATTACTGTTATATGGACCCGCTTGCTAATGATATGATAATTCCCCTTTCAGGGATGTTTCAGGTAGTTTTGCGGAATTCGACGATAGTCACCCATATAACAATCTGGTATTTTTTTTTTTCAAACACAACCATTTCATGTAATTCCTGTTGTTTTGCGGGTGAAAGGATTCTATAAATATATTAAAGAAAATTACATTGCTGACTAAACCCTGTTTCCACCACACATTTGGTATAATTTGGAGAGTTTCGAGCAGAAAAGCTGACCATTGTAAACTCATCTATTCAATTCAATTCCTAATTTTGTACGAATGATCTGAACATTCTGCTTTCAACAAATCTATCAATTATATAAGTCGTGGTTGAAACTTCACGCTATTAGTTACGTTTCAATCTATACATTATCAGGATTAGGTCTTGAATTTTAACAGGTATGGCTCCCAATTAAGAGTTTTCCGTTGATATTTCAAAGCTTGTTATGCATACACAATGGGGGAATTGAGTGAGCAGAATGTCTTATTCTCAACGATAAGCTGAAATTTAACATTTTCTTACAGAAATACTCCTGATAAAAACTTGAACTTACTTTAGTATTTGATATAAAACCGGAGGGGTAAATGTTGAGAACGAATGGAAAATTAGAGGCGCATGAATCAAATATATTGTTACGCGAGCTGCTGCATTAATGTGCTCAATTAGTGCCCCCTGTGAAATTCCCATATGATACGACTATGGCTCCTCCGCCTTATTTTCGAGAATGATCTGGAATACGTAACATCTAGAAAAACCCAGCGCATCCACCAGAACTTCGAGAGGTTTCTAGAACTACGATACGTGCGAGTATAAATAGGCGACGAGCATCGCAGCTCGCAGCGTAGTTAGTTAGTCAGTTAGTGTTGATACTGAAAGAAAGCAATCGCGCCTCGATAAAGTGACTATCATATAAATTATAGTTAGTGTGTGTTTAGTGTATTGTATAAATTATTAAATAAGGACTGTATTTGAATATAAATCTGTAAATATAAATTAATTGTAAATATAAATTAGAATGAACGTTACAATATTATCCAGATTTTCACTTATGAGATGTGTGCTAAATACTCACCTTAATTTGGATACACCTTATATGTATTGTATATATGATTGTATTAATCTTTATTCAGCATAGCGTTAAGAGTGGCATTGAATGTCAATTGATAATGAATAATAATTATTTGGAATTTGTTTTTTTCCGTATGGTCCAAGACTGGAAGAATCTTAATATGTGAAAGCTGTTGTTATAGAGGAAGCAATATATTATTCTTCCTTGAATACCTCCTACTTCTGTCTCTGGAAGAGAAAACGGAAAGGTCTGGCTTTGGAAAATACCATTTTGGCCATGAGAATGGAGGGTTCATGGAAACTATTCAGTCTTCTTTGTAATCCTCCGAAGAGGGTAACGGAGATGAAGTGAAAACATCAACTATAATTGGATTCTCGCCGCCTCCAAATATCTCAAAAATTGAATGAAATTTTGAAATTTAGTTTGTTTCATGTTTTTTCTAAGAATGAATGTTGAATAAATTTTTGAAAAATATTTCACTTTCGTTTCCTTTCATTTTATTACAGATTCTGAACATAACAAAATTAATAATAATCACTTAATAATCTAGAATCAAATCAAAACACAATTGTTAAGTACATAAACAATGAGGATATTTTTTCATTCATTTATTCAATTTATACCATTATACTCCAGACATATCTCAGAATTTTTGACCCTATGCTATGGCTCAAAAAGTATAGCCCTTTTTATAATGAAGTTTTAAACGAAAGTTGTGAAGAATAAATTGATATCTATCCATGAAATAATGGAAACATTTCAATTATCAATTCAATATTTCAAGAGTTATCGGCCGAGATAAAAGAACCGGTTAATTGAATTGGCCATAAATCGTAGAAGCTCCACTGGAAACTGTCAGCATTTTATGTTTTTATATTCAGTAAGAGTCCCTAAGCCTTATGGAAAAATTGGATCGAGGTTAAATTCTATATTCACTAGCCCAATGAGGTTGTGATCTGTTGTAATCTGTTGTGATGGTATTTGAAAAGTTTTAACTGATACTCCATCATAATCTAACAGGCCAAACCTTTTGAATGCTTTTTAATATTTAAAAACACCAATGATTTTGCAAATATTTATTAAATCAAATCCATGGTGAGTCTAAACCACCGAAAAATGATTATTCAGTGCTCTAGACTCAAGTAGGTACATCATGTTTTCAGTAATTTCCATTGAATTATGTATTTTATATTTACATTTTTGTTTACTCACCAAACTATATTTTATTTCATGTAATTGATAAAGGGGCTTCCGGCTTAAATGGGATACCAGACGTAAACTGAGCCCTTTTTGTATCCCATTCGATTTTTTATGGAAAACGAAAACTACGCACTTTCCTTGATATTACACTACCCAGGGGGTGGAAGCTTACTTGTGAAAAAAGCTATACACAATTTTCAGACACCTGTAGTTGTCATGATTAATGATTGAATATAATATAGTCAAGATTGTTTCTCAAAGGTGGCGCTGCTTTCGTAAATAACTAAAATTTTACGTTGGTAGTACACATGAAATGGTAGAATTGTTAAGATTTTCTGAGCTGTCAGCTGTTTTATGAGCTATTTGTCTATATGTCGGTCATTGCCCATTACTTCTACTTGGGGTTGTTTGTATATGTAAACACGTGTTTGTCTGTATTGAGTTGTTTCATTTTGTTCTTGTGTTTTTGACTACAATTATTAAATGGGATTTGTTCGTTGTTGTGTTCCACAGTGTTTTAAATATTTACAAGCATCATATTACTGCGGATGAAAAAACTTGAAAACTGTGCACGTGTGCACCTCCTACTTAACATTTACCTGCTGAGTTTTTTCGTCTTATTTCATTAGAATTAGAATGACGTATGTTATTTTTAGTTTCCGCAGAATTTAATGAAGATAACAATGAAGAAAATTGTTTTGCACTTCCCACCAAGGCTGTTATCGAAACTCTACCAAAAATAAGAAGTAATTACTGTTAATGTAGAAATCATTTATTTATTGATAAAATAAAGAGTGTTCTTTTTTAATATCTTGTTTTATTTATTAACCACAAGGTATTTGAAACTCTTTCAAGTCAGAAGTGACAATTTCAGGTTATTGGCATTTCACCACTTTCAAAGTATTTTCTACTTTGGAAATGCATTAAGTGCCAAAATCCTGAAATTGTTACTTCTGACTTGAGAGGTTTCAAAAAAGGGTTTTAAAAAATGGAATGGACAGGAGTTTTGAATTTACCGCCTTTGCAATTGATAGATTTCATTTGAAATGGGACTAGATATAAGGTAGAGTGTTAATTGTCTGGTATTATGTTTAAGATGTTCCTAAATATTGAAAGGATAATATTGTTTAAAGTTTGTTCCATACATTACGTATCTTAAAAAGTATGATAGCGCTCCGTAATTACGGGTTAAAAATAATCGTTAGACGGTGAATACATTTATTTGATAATTGAAAATTATGAAGAACATTTCAATCATTATTAGTTGGAATTATAATATTAAATGAATTTATCGTCAAACAAACATTATAAATTGAAATATTGACTGGACTATGACAGTATCTATTTATCCACAATAGGCACATGTGGTGCCCGTGAAGGGACAGCTCCTTAGAAAAAAAACGTATTGTTTCGTCAAAGATCACAGAATTACAGATTACAAAAAGCCGGCAACTTCAATTTCGCACAATATCACTTACGGCAACTATACCTATATCAACTGTTAGTTTGGGAGTTCCACAAAAAAACTACACTTTTGGGATATTAGGATCGCGCGCTTTGTTTTCTTTACTCCATGCTGCCTTGAAATGAATATACCTACTTCAGGTTCTAATTGAAGCTACTACATGCTACTATTACTTACCTGAATGGTACCTATCATATCTTAAAAACTAATAGCCTAGGGTATAAGAAATGCCTGATAGAAATATAATTACAGTACTATTCGACAACGATATAAAATACAGGGTGATTCATTTAAAATGACCGAGAAAATAATGTAGGTACTAAAGTTTTAACCCACTATGTATATAACCCAACAAATATTTTCGAAATCATTGTTGTTTTCAAGTCATTGGAAATATTTATCATTCTTTTACTTCTATGCAATTATACAGGGCGTTGAACTCCTCACGACCTTGACGATTCTAATTTTTTAGATACGTTGCATAACATATTACAAACTTACATTCTTGTGATAGGAAAGTAAAGCAGATTTTAGTATTCCAAAGTGAAATATGAATGGTGAACACCCTGTAACGTTGTTAATAATTTTGGAATATAAAGCACAAATGTGTCTACAATTTATATACTTAATCAACTTTTTTCAGTATTGTTCATAAGTTTTATCACCCTGTATATGCATCTTCGAGACTTATCCTCAAATCTGACGACTTAGCAGTGCCATACTGCGCAAGCTCAACAATGTACCTGCACGAATTCAATTTGGGTTATTGTTTGTTTATAACATTCTTCTGGTGTACCATACTACCCTCCATAAACAATAAAATCAAAGGATTCAACTCTCCCAGGGCAGTGAAAGACGGCGGGGAACACCTAAGGAGTTCCAAATGCTGGTGAAACTCGGGTGATTTTTAGACAATTTTAATAAATAATTTCGGAAAATATCGTAAGTCACAAGATATGATATTCTAGACACGGGACCTGGAGGCTATAGAAGACCCTTCAAGCATCTAGCTTAATCCGGCTCTAAATGGAATAATGAAGAATGAAACCAAAGACTGGATAAATCCATTTTTGGATAGGTATTAACCACGAAATCATAATAAATAAAAAATTTAAAAAAAATCTTCAATTAAAATCATTCATAGCCTTGCTTTCAGAAATGTATTTAGCTATAAATGAAAAAAAAAAACATCATAAATACCTATTGTATTCACAGAAACATCAGTAGAGACATCACTTTCAACGTCAATTGGAAAAAAATCTTCTTCCGTTTGAACACAAACATCTTGATATCTCATATCATCTGAAAAATGAGGATGCTGTTGATACCTAACCTCCATATCTATATCTATTTTGTGTGTAGAGCACACGATCGTAATTAAATACATACCTTTGGGTAGCATTGTGATAAAATCTGTTTGAACTGCAACTTCCTTAGAAATTGTACTGTCAGCTGAAATATTTGCATTATATAAAAAACCTTTCTTGAGTATGAAAGATATAATAGTTGTGAGAATTGTTTGGGTACCGGTGATAATGGAAACTTACTCGTTTTTTGTAAATACAAAGACGGAACTGCATTATATAACAGATGTGTTCTGCTATTATTGATCATGTACTTTTCTTTGGAAAAGTGTCTAATACAGACTCTTAATTTTTTGTTGCATTGTTTTGCTTCCAATTTGGCATATCTGTGAGAATCAACAAAGTCTAAAGCCTTCTTCCAGCGTTGACATCTGGAAATATTAAGAGTAATAATATTTCATTTTTAATCGTAATAACATACTACACTGCATTTTATAACAACATTACTAAAATCATTTTCTAAATAATATTGTAAGCTTTACCTTGTTTCATCTCTCGGAAATCTGAAGAAAGATATTTGTGTCCCATTTCTACTCCTACAACCGTCCACACAACACAGTCGTGGCATTTTATTTTTGATAAATATCTCGTAATTATAGTTAAATATTCCACAGCAAAGACCGTGCAGCCTGTATACCGACTCTGTTCGTACGTTCAAACTACAATATACTCACAATATTATGTCTATCGCTCGGTTGGAACTGATGGAACTTAAAAATCCCGAAGCAGAGAAGCATCGGAGACCGAGAAACAGAATAATCGGAGACCGAGTGAGATAAACATGGCGCTGGGAGGAGCTTGGAGTGAACCCAAGTGAACCTACTATTCATTGTATGTCGTGAATAAGTATACGGTTGCCATACTTGTTATTAGGCCAAGCAGTAGAGCATGTAAATATGGGAAATTTCGACAAACATTCTTGTGAAAAACGAATAGAAAAGACGTTACTTAGTATAATTTTTTTGGATACCTACCTACGCCAATGTTTTTCAATAATTTATTATAATCATTTAAAATGAAAAAAACGTTCTTTCTCAAGTTCTTTCCATATAACGTGAAAATTACTTGATCAATCTCAATGATATGTATAGAAAAACTGTAGGTAATTGAAATACGAACAAATTGAGGGCTCGAGTGACTGGATCGGATTATTAGGAACCCAGTAAATTCGGAAAAAAAAAAGAAAAATCAGTAATATCTTTTCAAATTTCACTCTACCCTACTAATACTACTCATTTGTTTTGACATAACTGTCACATTCTTTGGTATGTCGTGTACGTCAGATATTAAATTGAAGTTGGAGCATTTTTAGTAAAAGTTTGTGTAGTTGGTGTCAAGATTTTACACTCTCATGATACTTTCAATGGAGATGGTACAGGGAGTTATGTATTTCAGTTTTCATAGAAAATGTTAAGCATCTAAGAGTTATTAAATGTATAATCGGGTTCTAGAAATTGGTATTTTGAAAGGTTTAGGTATTTGATCAAGTTGTATCCAGTGATCCATTCACAAGTTTCGAACCAATATCCATAGACTTTGAAACCGTAAAATAATTTTGATTATTTTTGCGCGTAGCAGAGAATAGTACTTAATTTTAGATAAGTGCACATGTCATATATAGTCATATCATATCTTATCACTATTTCTATAGCAGAGGAAACAAGATAGTGGAGTAAGCCAGTCTTGGCGCCCAAAAAGGATGTAAAATTAAATTTCACTTTATATTTTTTCTATATATACAGGATACATGATATATAATGGGGGGAGGAGTTCAACAAACGTGACATTAAGGGTATCTCGAAAATTGCAATAGATACGGGGCTATAGTTATATTTCGCCATCTAGAGAAAGTAATCAAACCTAATCATGTAAAAATTAGTACACACATTTGCAAATTTTTACCAAAAAGCAATAATAACTTTCTTTTAGTTTAGCGGTGCCGACCAGTATACCTGATATAACA
>CAJUYG010002939.1:0-25438 GCA_910591675.1 Galerucella calmariensis
AATTCTGTTTTTTGTTCGTATAATAGGTATTTCTTCTAATTTATGGAGATTTTAAGCATTTCAATTATAAATCAAAAACTCAATTTCTCGTTATTATAATAAATTTTCTCACTTCACTATGTAGAATTGGTTTTTAAAAACGTCGAATTTCAATATAATCAATATTTTGTGAGGGTTTATAGGAGTAATGAACTGACCCTCGTAGTCTTTATACAATTGTTGACTACAACAGAGAGGATAGATATAAATAAGAGAGAGGAATAGGAAAGTTTAAGTGTTTTTGACACACTTTTAATGGTTGGAAATTAATTCTAAATCTTCTTGAATTAGGCCATAATTACAGCAAGACTTAAGCTGCTAAAATATTAATTATTCCGAAAAGAGAAGTGCTGCATTAATCACAGGTTAAGTTTGGAGCCTTTCAGTTACCAGAAAATTAAAATCGGTTCAGTCTTTCCGTTTTTGTCCGCTTTATCAAGCAAATTTCCATGGCCAGCATCTCAATTTTGAAGTTCTGCTGCGTTAATAAAATGCTCAATAATTTAATTCCATCTGTCGGAAGATAATAAAATTATTTCATTCTCTAGGAGGTATTTGAATATAAATTATACTGCAACGTATAAAAAGTTACTTTTTGAGGGACCAGGCACGCTTTTAATGTAATCTTGGGATCAATAGATTCTTTTGAGACTTTATTACGGTATTTAGCTTGTAAAAGTTAGTATTTTTTACCATTGCACCAAACGTGCAACAATAAGTGACAATAAATAATAAGCAAATGTATCGATTGACCTTGACCACTGGCTGGTCAACTTACTACCCCTGGGTGGTAATAATTTATGCCGTATAAAATGTTTATCTTATTTATTTATATGAATATTGATAGAAAAACTATGACAATGACGAACATTATTAACAAAATCTGAATGAAGGCTTCCCCGTTTTCTCTCAATTTGTTTGCTTTAACCACATAATTTCTTGAGCTTTCACCAAGTTTTCTGTTACTCTTGTAGTACTGCAGGAGACTTCTGGCTTAGTAACATTGTATAAAGTTTTTTATGCAACTTTCTTTTCATTGTTGACGTTTTCCGCTACATAACTGTCTGAAATAGTTGCAGATTTACATCCGCTTAAGAGCTAAGACAACTATTCGCTTATTAAGTGGTCGACGTTCTTTTAAGTTGCAACGATAGAATATCTATCGTTATTTTTTGTATCTACTTCTATCATTAACTTCCAAGTAATTTGTTTTCAAAACGAATATCGCTAAAACCCTTTTTCTACGTTCCACCTTTCTAATGGCCGTTTGCACCAATTGATATTTAAGTAGACTTAAAGTTAAGTGGCGCTTTGAGAAAGTTTTGTTCTGCACCATGAACAACTGGTCATTTTAAGCTGTACCTAGCTAAGCTTAGAAAATCGCTCGCTTATTCTCCACTTATCCTCTAAGCACAGATTATGAAAAGAACAGATACGAATCCCGGTAAAACATCAAACGATTTTCAGCTCCGTCGTCAATGACCTTGGACCTTTAACTTGGTATGACCGCGATGTTGCCGGTTCAAAATATCTTTTTTTTTTTCGAATAAAATTTATTTGGACAGTCTCTGTATGAACAATACACTCCGCCGTGTTGTTTATCCATTTTATGAGAATAATAATCTATATTTTTATAGTTAATATTACCACAACGCACAGTCGATTAGTCTAATAACACAATTAATATCGCCGATTGAACACCTTCAAACAATGAAGCAAACAAAAATGGCGTTATGAATTTTGAGAACAGATTACAAGTGATTTTGAGCATGTTTTGACGTTTTGATTATGTTAGGTTAGGTTAGCCGTCACCGTTATTGTGCATGGTTGCCAAGGATGTGGTTTGTGAAAAAAGTATATATTTATGGTATAATTTTTATACATTATAATCTTTTTAATAGTATAATTCTTTTAATGTTAATAAAATTCATTTAAAACAAGTAATTATCGAATATTTGTATCTGTATAACTATCACACTTAAAAAAATGCTTATGAAATATTTGACCTATGATAGTAAATTGTAGGAAATATTATGCAAATTGACAAATTTCGCGAAGCAGCCCGAACGGAGTCGACATTAGACGATGGGTATTTAAATGGGTATGTCCACCCATCTCTCTCTCTCTCTTTTTACTGTTTGAAACGTTAACTAAGTTAACATTTCAGATAATAAAAATGTGCAATAATGACTTCAGAATTTTGATTTTTGGTGGAATAGTATATATAGTTACTAGAAATATTTCATTCAAATATTTAATAAATTATTCCACTTTTGTGATTTGTAGTGGAATAAACTAGTAGACCAAAAATCAATATTCTAGAAGTATTTTACCGCGGAATTTAAAATTTTGTACGGTCTTTAAATAAGGATGAGAAAGGTTCCGGCAGGTCTTCTCTCATCGTTTGTCGACAATACAACAACTGTGCAGTAATCCATGTAATTGTTTTAACACAAGTTTAAACAAAAACTAATAGGCTGCCGTTATCCCTTAATTACCTATTTGGATTACTGGTATGTTATTTTTCTTGTTACCTTCATATTTTAAAAATTTTATAGTTCTACATTGATATTCAATGAGTAATTTTTTTGTACATAATGGCTACCCATTTTGGAAGCCACATGGTTATACCTTTCCTCTCCTATCTAGGTAAGTTTAATATTAGATATTTTTAGTTTGATATGATTGTTTCTTATTTTTCAATACAAATCAGATATTTGTCCAGGATGGATCCCTAAGTTCAATTTTTAAATTGTAAGTATTTATTGAGCTGGACAGATATCCTCAAGCTAAAATTTTTTCTGTTATTTTTTTTACTTATACCGGTATAATTATTATAGCACAGTTCCTGGGATTAACAGTTCCGGAGATACAGTTCCTGGGAAGAACAGTTCCTGGGAAAACAGTTTACTTGCACATAAAACAGTTTCTGGAGAGTCTGACTGTTTCTGGACACAGGTTCTGATTTGACGAGAAATTTTTCTGGATCATAGATTTCTAGGTGGAAAACAAGCCTCTGGGTCACAGTTCCTGTTAAACTGAGAAGTTTCCCAAATACCGATTCTACAGTCCAGAATCTTTTGGAACAAAATTTCATGCACAAACATTTTCTGAACTTCCTGCTTTATGCAAAATTTGGATTCGGATATGGTTGTAGCATTCCCTTATCGTTAGAGACATTATCTTTGTTTGCATGGTAGTACTTTTATCCTCAATATATGATTAATCTTGGTCCCTTTATCTTTTGACATGAGTACAAATAACACATTGTTTTTTTTTTCACAACGAAATAACGGAAAATTATCTTTACCTTAGTACTGAATGATACATAGAAAAACATTATTTTATCGTGGCATATTTCTCTACATTAGTTGATCACAAAACTAATTTTTTTCCGTAAATTCTTCATCTTAAAATTTCAGTTGCGTATCTTTATTTCAGTTTTTCGACAATAAGACCATATCGTTGAGATGTTTAACATCTTGGTAGTTGCTTTGTCTCATATTCAAAGCACTGTCAAAATATTTACTGTGTTTGTGTGATGATTTTTTCTTATGTTTTGCTTGCGCGATGACCAATGGCTACTGTGGACGCTAAATGGCAACCTCCCTGGAATCATCTAACTTTCCGGTGAAAATTCTTGACAGTCACTTTTTCAATTTTGTCTCCTTTCTTCTGTTTGGGCAATAATTTTTGACGAAATTTTAGTCTTTTCTCGATCCTTGGGTTATATTTTATCACTATGTTTGACTTTGTTTTTCTCCAGTTTATTTTTCTTTTAGTTAAATCTGACAGTGACGTATTTTGAACTATGCGCTAACTAACTAACTAACTGTAATTAAGATGTTTTTGAAGAGTCCGCTTCTGTGTTGTTGCATTTTATGAGTAATTTTATTAATAATGAAAGTATTGCAAGTTTTTTTTCGAAGCTCAAGGGTTGTGAAACTTTCCGAATTATTAAAATAGTGTTTGATAAAGGAATAGTTTGAAAGTTGTTCGAAGAAAAGCTTCGGTTACCTTTGAAAAATGATGTAGTGTTTGCTGTATGAAGAAAATACAGTTGAACATGACGTGAATTACCTTGAAATAGCAGATTTGGTACGATAAATCGCCATTTATATTCCTGAAACACTTTTGTTGCCTTAAAATACTTGCACACTTTGTTGAATATGATTACGAGAGCCAGTGGCACTTTTAATTAATGAGTGTTTTCAAAGCGGATTATTAAATGTAATCTGGCCATGTGTTCAGGTATGCATGATGCAGAACTTCTGTTACGGAATTAATTTATTGACAAACAATTTCATGTCATTTTCGCATACAACAGAGGTGAATTTATATCTATCAAAATAAAGCTATACAGAAAAGCTTAAGTTGAAAAGAAAGAGAACTACTAAATATCTGATTTGGAAAATGTTAATTTACAACAGTACAAATGAGTAAATGAATTAGCAAGCCGTGGAGTTGAACTTGTAAAGGTAACTTGGTTATAATTCAGCGACATCAAAACTAACTACTGAGGTGCATATTAATATTACTAGGTATTGTAGAAACAGGTACCTTTACGGGATCTTGGAAATGGATACTGTTAATGGGACTATTAAAAAATTTAACAAAAGTAACGAGCGACACCGTCAGCAGGAGTAAAGAGGATCAAACCTTACAAGCTTTTGTAATGAATCACATACGTTATTTATGCACCGAGAAAAAGATTTATTTGTGACAATTAGAATATGTCAAATAAATATGATTTTCCATATGGCCTAAGTAATATTTAATTTGTCGTTAAGGAAGGATTTGTTTCAAGTTCGGGAAGTAATATTACCTATGAATGAAACCATATTCATTGTCATTAATAAAATGAATTATCTATCGAAAATTATACTTATTCTTGTGAGAATGTATCATGTTTGTCTCGAACATTTATCAAGGAACGATGACAAGATAGTTATATTAACCCTTGAAAGCATTTAAATTAAATAAAGTAGTTTTCCAATAACAAATATGTACTTACTTTTGCGGGCTAATTATATTGTTTTATCATAAGATAAATTATTCTATTGCAGAATGACATTTCTTTATCATAAAATAATGTATTGTCTCGGTAAAATATATTTCTTTACCATGAAAAATATATTGTTTGGGTTAATGATATGTTTTTTATTTGTAAAAAATGTATCGTACCAGCAAATTATATTTATTTGCTGGAAACGAATGTTTCTTAAGAAAACTATCAATTTTTACTAAAATTGAACATATTCATCATAACCGAATCATAATTTTGATGAACAATATATTGCGTCGATGGTTAATCTTGACACGGATTAAAATGACAGTATTTTTATCACAAACATGTTTAAATCTAATAAAAATTAATTGTCTTCTCTATTTATGCATGAATCTGTTTAGTAGGAATGCAGGATAGGAATAAAAGACTTGTTGCTGAATATTTTGATATATTAAAATGAAAACTATACATTTTTAAAATAGGAAAGCATACATTTTCAAAATTAAACATACCTACATGATCTAAAACATAACCCTTTGTCTAACCGTAAGTGTGTTCATTAATGCTTTTCCCATGCATAGTAGTTTGTCTGTCACTGTAGGCAGTACAGGGTGTGGTACAGATCGTTGTATTATTATTATTATCATCTTTCGTGTATTATTAGTTAAAAAGTTGTAGAGTTTTTAGTTTTTTTGCTATTTCCAAGTAAATATTGAAGTTAACATCATTGACATTAATATGAACGGACAACTAAATATTTTCGCCGATATTCTGTTGGAAGAGGATGAGAATCGGTTTGTTCATATTTTTTATGGTGTTATTATAAAATAGGTACACTTTCCATATTTCCAGAAATCATATGAGAATCTAACGAAGACACTTAAGGGATCAATAATTGAATCCGTTTGATATCAAACAGGCATTTTAGACAAATGTTTCGGTTGGACAAAAATAATGTTCAATTCTCAATTGATAATTCAAGACCTCATGTTATCGAGAATAATTTAGGAGTTCCCTTTGTGGTGAAAGTAATAAAAACTAATTCACAGTCTTTTTACAACGCATTTAAATGATGGCGACTTCAATTACGCCACTAGCACTTTCAACTTTTTTATTAATATAATTGGGATCTAAAGTGGGGTTTATATTATTACTGCGAAAAATGTAATCATTTCCCATATGAATTGTAAGTAAAACTCCAATTGCTCTGGAGACATATTTTTGGTCCTTTTTCTTTTTACATCTTGTGTTCCACAAAATACGTATATTTAGATAAATAAATAGCATATTGAACATATTATTTCAGTAGTTCACTTACGCCATTCTTTCATTACAAATTGTAAAAATATCAATTACTGTTAAGGTTTACTAGGTTGGTACACACAATACATTTAATGGTTTCGAGGTTAGAGTTTTGACATTATAAACAGCTATAAGGTGAAGATCTGTGACTATGACTCTCACAAATCTGTAAAGGTTCTGGTTACAGATCCTATATCTTACAAATTCTCGGAATCCCAACATTAGTCTGGCAAATTTGATTATTTTTTATGATAAATAGCGGGCATACTTTTTTTTAATATGATCGTATGAGTTTTTTAGAACAAGATCCATGCTTGATAAAACCATTTTTCAGACGCTCGAATAGGTTGTGACATGGTTAGCATACATTTACATTAAACTGTTCGAAAAAAGTACCACTGGTGCTTATACTTTACATTTTTACTTTTTGTGACTTAATTACACTCAATAGTAACGCTAAATCTGTCAATATTTCAAAAATGATTGGTGACACCCACACAAAATTAATTTGTGGTTAACTCTTTGCATAGTTGTGCTCAACAGCCCAGGATCTTTAACGGAATCTTTGTATGATGGTGCTGAAGTCCTCACTATAAACATGATAGGGACAATCTAGGTTTTCAGTTTCAGCATCACGAAATAATGAAAAATATTAAAAACGATTTGTGGAGTGAATTTCATGGAGAAAGGCAAAAACCACCAATCTAAGACGTATCCCTTAGACTGAAGCTCTAAATTTGCATTCATAAATAATAGAACTTTCACTAATGTGACTAGAAGTTAACAATCAATATTTTATCCCCAATTCTATCTATTCGCATTTGATCCCAAGGAGTGTGTCCCTATTACTGCTTGACAGTAAATAGTATATTAAAGTATAAGTGGATATTAAGGTCTTTAAAACACGCGCGATTTTTGGAGCACGACGGCGAAGCCGGAGTGCTCGAAATAGAGCAAGTGTTTTAAAGACCAGTTATCCACGAATACTTTACGATATTTTTTTTTATTGGTGCACTTTGAAATTATAAATACCGGTCTATAACTACTACAACAACAAGAAATGGAAATCATAGATGGAAACGTCAACTAAATGTCAAATGGTTGAATTCGTGACGTATATGATGTACACCTTGCGTTGTCATGGAAATGAGAAGAACATAAACTAATTTGTATTTTGATGGAAGTTCAACCTTATTGAGTTCTGTGAATGTCAATAGTATTAATTTAAATACCATTTCCCAAGATTTGAAAAATGGAAATATTAATATTTCAAACAATACCAACGGCACTTTCCATTTTAATTTATAAATTTGACATTGTTAAATATCGTTCGAATAAAAGTTGACGTTACAAACTACTCCTGTCAGATCAATAATAAAAAAATTGACATTTAGACATGATTTAGACCATAGGTTTAGACTTCGTTTCTCGAGTTGTTGATGTTGCCACGGTAACTTTAAGACACGCGCGTGCTAAAAAGTTCGATTTAAACACACTGAGGCGTGCCTTAAATAGGTAAAATGGTTCACCAATAAAAAAAAATATGTTCCCCTGTTTGTACAAAGACATTTGTTTAGTGTTAAATGCAGTAATAGTAATGTGTTGTAGAAGCGACCGACCAAGTATAGCTAATGGAATGCATTAATAATAATCCCAGGTGCAGCTTGGAATACCTGATAATGCAAGTAACTCTCTCAGAAGACAGGAAATCTCTTTGTGAATAAGTGTTTAACCAAAAAGACAAAGACGTACCGAAAGTCGAGCTTAGGAATGAGTAGGTATATTTCTTGGTCAAATATTTTTATTTATTCATTTTATGTTGATTAAACGACTGGTATTACTTGTTTATTACATAGAAAGTTGACCTCTCATCAGTTATTTCATTGTCATTGTACTTCCATATTTATGTAGGAATAAAAATATAGAAATTCATATGAATAAATTGATTTCATGAATTGAAAGCTTATAAAATTTTCACAAATAAATTAACAATATTAAGTAAGGATAACAAAAATAGAAGATACGTATAATTTCTGTGGATTTAACTTTTTCCTGTAGTCTAAAACATCGGAACATTCCCACTAATTTCCTGAAAACTGCTCACCTTTCCAAATACTCCAAAATGATTTTCACATTCCGTTTACTTGGTAGTACTGTAACTTTATCCGGGTTACAATAATGGAGTTTTTCTACAATAGGATAAAATATATTAAATCTGGTTGAGCATTTTTTCCATAAGCACTTAGCCATCAATCATTGCTCTTCTGAGAAAAGGAGAATAGGCAACGGAAATAAGAAGCGTATTTCACATGGAAAGAGATATACATAAATCCACTAGTTTTTTTGTCTGTCTTATGCATTATATCTACTAGAAAGTAATGGAATTATCATTTTACATATTTGTTTTGAAGCGAACAACGGCGGGTGTGAATATTTTCCGATAAAAGGATACTTTATAGAGCTTGGCAAAGTCCGTTTTAATTTAACTTTACAACTGTCCTATCGAATTTTAATTTTGAACAATAATTGATTGAATATACTCGGCTACATGATATGTTAGTGCACAGTATACAGTATGACAAGATAACATTACAATAAAGTGGAGCGAGCACATTTTCATGACGGTGTGATGGCGAATATGCTCCATGTGCCATTAGTAGTAATTACAGATACTCCCACATTAGTCCAGTCGAGTAAGCATTAAAGATGGATGTAGGAGCAGTAGGCGCGATTTTTGATGGAGTCCCTCAAAAATATTATGGTTAATTTTAATCAATTGCCTCCACCGGTTTCTAGGCTGTGCTAGTTGCACAATAACAGTTTATAGCCAAAATAACCAAAAATGGGCCTGTTTTCGCCATGTTTTCGTGCATATTTATGAAAACGTGAAATTTGCTATAAAATTCCGTGGTTCAGAATGTGAAAATTCCCATCTCTGCAGCCACAGCGAATGAATAAGTAAAAAAAAGTTGAAAAACAGCTGTTTTTCAGACGCAAAATACTACTGCAATTTATGAAGCAATGTTAATCATCATTTGTCTCATAATACGTTGAAAAGCTAACGAAAAATAAAATACCGACATGCAAGTACGATTCAATCTCTAGCCAAATACTATAATCTGCTATACTCAGCCATACCCTCCCCTCGGAATCACAACGCCGAGGCCTTTTCCGCGGACATTCTCTCTTCTATTTGATTCAATTGTTGATAAGTTATGAGAGGTAGATGTGTTGAAAAATATCTGGGAAGTATGCATAACAGTATTTTTTCTCGTTATATTGTTGTTCGTTTGCCTAAAATCGTTGATCAAGTTTGGGATTCAATAACTCGGGATTAAATGGTCCAAACTGAACGTTCAAAACGCCAAAAGTTGTGCTTTCCCTAGTCCTCTAAGTAAGTTTTTTCAGATTCCAATTAAAATAAAAAACCGCACCGATATCTTAATTGTTACTAAGGTAAAATTTTTGAACTAACGCCTGAGTCAGTTAAACCGAAAAAATTGTTGATTGAATCATTGCATATGAATGCTATAACCTTCTAGTATGTGGAAAAGCATTATTGTGAGTATAAACATATTTTTGTGGCATGTCTTTATTCTAACATTGTCTATTTGTTTTACTTAATGTTTATTAACAATTAGATTACTCAGCAGCTAAATAAGATATCGAAACCGCGTTTATTGCATTCAGTTCGTGAATAAATAACGAATTATGAGATGAATGATGATTTACATTCTTCATAGATTGCATTAGTATTTGCGTTTGAAAAACAGCTGGTTTTCCAAATTTGTTTCCAGTTATTCATCCGCTATGGCTGCAGGAATGGGAATTTATACATTTTGAACCACGGAATTTTTTATCCATCTTATCCATACATATGCACGTTAACTCAATACTTTCCTAGTAAAATTCGAAAACATGTCGAAAAACAGGCCCATTTTTGGTTGTTTTGGCTATAAACTGTTATTGTGCAATTAGCACAGCCTAAAAACCGGTGGAGGCAATGGATTATCATTAATCATGATATTTTCAAGAGATTCAATGAAAAATCTCGCCTACTGCTTACACATCCATGTTTTGATAGCTTTTGGGCTAACCCGACTGGACTACATATTTCACTGCTGATATCCTATCCACAAATCACCTACACTTAGATAGTTCCCGACAATGCTCTCTTTAAATGACAAAAACAAGCGCCACCTACAGAACGGAAACACAATAAGTAGTAGGTAAATTGTTTCTTGAGCTGTTACTGGGAAAAGAAGAATGGGCGCTAAATTTAAATCGGGATTTCCATAAAAGCTAGTTCCCGAGTTAGTTATCGGGTTCTTCACAGGCTTCTTTGTTTTGGTTTGTCTATCCTGCTAATGCTTCACATTACTTGATTTCCAGTTTAGTTCTACTTTGCAGTTACCTAGTTCTGTACAACGCAGTTCTCTCTAGTATCTCTATTCAAGTATTTTTTATGGCTATTTTCTATCGATATTTAATCTTTCGGAATATATTACTGCTTATATACCAGTCTTTATGAAAGAGCCATATGTGAATATTAAGATTTTATCTGTTTTAATTACTAAATCATCATCCCATTCTTCTTTCACTGGAAAGTTGGTAGTTTTTCCTTGCGGCGATCTCGCTGCTGTGTCAGCAGTTCCACTTTTGAATCATCTAGATTTTCCACCCCTACCAATCTAACGGTAGTTGACTGAATCCTCAGGTTGGATAATTAAAGTTTCAGAAACTTTTTTTTGACCAATATTCTTATCTTAAAATTTCATTGGCATTAGTAGTACCAGTACACCAATTTCCAACAAAAGATATTAGTAATGCTATTCTTTTCTGGGGATATCACCACTCTCAGTCCCGTTTAGTTTTCATGGATAAAATATATGATTCCATTCATTCTCAGATTTCAAGATTCCATTGTTGATATGATCAATTATTGTGAAAGTGATAAGCATACTTCCTAATTAAATTAGACAAATACCTAACGTAGTATCATGTGTTGGATAGCTTGAAGCCGAAAGACTTGATTGTGTAAATTGTGATTAAGAGCAGCGTGAGGGTATATTTTATTGCTTGTTGAGTTTTCCCGTTTGCGTTAACCCTAATAAGTAAAATAATGAAATAAAATTGGAAGGAAAAATTTACTACGGCTTGGGTTAACATCGAAAAACACAAGGGGATTTTACAAGAGGTAGAAGGTTGATTGGTGAAAAAAATAATCACAAAAATGGAGCACACGTTTTCATAGCGGCCTTAGGGTTGTAAGTATCATGTTGTTTTTTTGATCTTTAACAAAACATGGATTGTGGCATAAAACATTTTATAATATCAGACTTTTATAGTGAATATAACGGCATTGTTTATTGTTTGCATAAAAGCGATCTGTTCAGCAAGAGAAAAATATTTTAAAAATTTTATGCTGCTAAAATTTTTCGACGTAATATAAAGGACCCCGCCCTTTTTAAGTATTAATCCGGACCCGGTAGCATTTAGGCAAAACGTACCACATATTAACCATTGCTCTAAAATCTGCCGTGCTGATTGTTCCGCCTCTAAAATCTCCCGTGCTGATTGGTCCGCGACTAAACGCGGTACGTTCTGTCTAGATAGGGTCGAAAGCAGGTACGGATTGCCCTCACAGCACCTAACCCAATATTGAAATAAATATGTAAATATCAGAAATAAAAAACTTGAAAAAAAAAAACAAAAAAGCCAAGGACCAACCCGGTTGATCAAAGTGTAACTATGTATAGAAATATCAGTAAATAAGGAATAAAAAACTTGAAAAAAAAAAACAAAAAAACCAAGCACCACCCCGGTTTCGAACCTACGACCTCTGAGCTACAAGCCCAATACCCTACCAACTGCGCTAATCAGCTCACACAATAATAGGCATGAAATGCATGAATAGATTCTAATACGAGGGCAATCTGTACCTGCTTTCGACCCTATCTAGACAAAACGTACCGCGTTTAGTCGCGGACCAATCAGCACGGCAGATTTTAGAGCAATGGTTAATATGTGGTACGTTTTGCCTAAATGCGACTCGGTATTGGTATTGTAATTATTCATTTGGGGTGACTTTCACTGAGACACAGAAGGTCTATTGTGCCCCCTTACTTCTACTCAGCTCGTGAAAAGAGTCTCAGAAACTAGTAGCTTCTTTAGTGCTATTTCCCGAAGGAATTTTAGGATATCTGCATGCTTCAGCTAAGGTAAATACTCCTCTTCTATCCAGTAATCTCCCAGGTGCTGTGCTCTAGGACTCTGAAGTGCTGTGCTGTTGGAAAGTATTTAAATTGAGGTTTTTCCTTCCATGCCGCAAAATCTACATTCTTCCTCCACTATTTCAAGCTTTTTCAGGTGCCCATTCGGGCGATAAAATGGAAAAAATTATAGTAGGTATCTGGTACTTCCCGACGTGTGGCGAACAAAAAAGGTTCTTATGGACAGAACTACCGAAAGCCCCAAATGTCAATGTTAACCTGCTAAAGTACTTATAAAAAGGATAATGTCGCACACCTCAAAGGAAGAAGTGTATAAAAAATGAGCAAAGTGGTGACAAAAGTAATGAACTTTGTAATTGGAAAAGTTGTAAATGCGAAGATAATACGCCTTTTTAATATATTTTGATAATAGTATATCCAAAAATATGTGAAAAATCAAATATTTGTATAGAGCACAGTACCTACACGATTTTATGTCTTGCACATCAATAATTGGATCCTGGTTATCTGGTCCACTTCTTTAAGCTGCATCTAGGATGTAGGTTAACATCGCTCGACTGGAATATTTAATTATTAGCTGATGCACTAGTTTAGTAAGCACAACATCATATGGCTCTGGTTCGGTTTAAACTTGCGTCCCGTTCAAATAAAGCCGCGTCCACATAAGTGAAAAATTACGTTGTACGTAGCGTTCGGCACAAATATTTTCGAGCTAAATTCGGCAACCTGTCAGCATGAATATTTATGTTGTGCGCTGTGCGGCTACTATCAGCACGTTTGTAGTGGTTTCTAGTTTGTGCTGATCGTAAAATGAATCTCAATAAAGACGACGTTCAACTTTTGATACAACAATATTAAAATCGAAGAATTTTGTGGGATCCAAAGGATAAATGACACTTTAATGAAAACAAAAAAAATGACGCTTGGGAAGAGATTGTTTCGATATAAATATTCAATCCAATAGTTTCTGTGTTTCTCTCTCTTTTTTGTTTTCAATCAGATGGGTCATAACAATGAAAGCAGCACATTTTTTCTTCATTCATATCACTGAATCAGACATGGTAGAATTATATTCGTCATAATCTTAGTTTTCGCGAAAAGTTCGTCTACACTAGAACTATTTGCGGCAAAATCTCCTTGATGTCTGAATTTAAACCGACAAGCCACGGATCGCGTGTGTTGGCTGCGGCGAAAACTTTTGCGGACCCTTGTACGTAGCGAACACGTCCACACTAGCATAAATTTATACCCACATCTAAATTTGTGTCGAATTCTCACACACAACATGAATTTTTACTAATGTGGACGCGGCTTTACAGATGCGGTATTGTATCGTATTTTGAAATAGAGTTTTAGGAATTCCGCGGCTGGCTTGAATAACTTGATATGTGGAGAAATTCTAATTTTCTATTATCTTTTTCAAAATAATGCTTATTTATGAATATTGCAGTGAATGAGTAAACGTGTCAAGAAATCACTTCAGCACAGAACACTCTCAGTAACACTGGATAAAATTCATGTCATCAATCCTTGTCATTAATAAATGTCTGACTATACATTTTGGGCCGATTATCTTTTACACTTGTTAAAATCTGATATTTTGGTGGTTTTAACCAATAGCAATACATTATTCTAGCCAATAATTCGGTATTATACTGATAATTCTGCTTTCTTATCGATAATACCTTGTTTACATCATTGGAATGTCAAAATTTTACTTTGAATTTGTCATTGACAACTAAAAGTTTAATGAAAAATGGACACGAACCGATTCAGTGCCCTCACCCAAGAGATTATTGAACATTTGATACAAAATTCCACTCCAAAATTGATGAAAAAAATAATATTCCCTGATAAAACTCGTTCTCCAAATTTTATCATATAATTTTTTATTTTCATCACTAAACCTTGTTTATTTGAGGCGAAAACATTCAAACAAACAGAATTTAGATAAAATCGATTTGTTTTCATATTTTTGCCAAATAAACAGGTATTCGTGGGAAAGAAAAAATTATCGATAAAATTTGAAACACTCGTGCCGCCAGATTTTGAATGTTTTGCAGACAATTGCCGGACGATGGCTTGCCGAGCGAATATATTCTGCAATATTAGTTAGTTTTGATGTTTTTATGGTAGTTGTGGAAATGTTGGGAGTTCAAATGACTAATACTGGGCCTGCTGGAAGGATATCTGTATCTGTGGAGTAGGGAGGGGGGGGTGTAGGCTCACAGCACTTAGGCCACATGTGACCCATTGTACATCCTTCCGATGAGTTGTCTTCCTATGTCAACGTCAACTAAGGGAAAGCTCCTTTAAATCGACAGGACTCACCAAACACACTCTCTTATAGACGATAACTTCGGACACTCGCATAAGACATGCCTGACAGTTTCATCTTCCTATTCACACATCCTGCATAGAGGTGTTCACTAGCCCCATAGTATGGGGGTGTTTTCTTAGTTGACAGTGGCCAGTCAGAAATCCCTACTGTGGAACGTAGGTTTTTCCTGGTCATCGCCAAATATTTATTCGGCGCCAGCTGCCCAGGTTCGCCCAGGGTGATCCTGGCAAGACTGCATTCTTTGATTCCATACCATGCTGGAAGGATATTTGGTTCAATTGTATGTAAAAGGAGTTCGAAAATTATTTCCAGTTCAACAGTGTCTTATCATCCAATATTTGAAGAATATGTTGGTGTTAGTTTGAGTAAAATTTGGGTTCCTCGAGATGCAAATCAACTGCGATGATGAAAAATACGTGAGCGACTTTTCATATGAAACTCAGTTGAAAGCCTTATTCTGTGTCTGGTACAGTCGCATCCTAGTCATAGAGTTATTAGTTGTGATGGTGTGGCATGTTGCCATTTGAAACAGTTAGAAAATAAAAATATGAAAACGTATAGTTTAGTAAAAAACGCAGCGAATTACCCCGGCTATGCGTTAGTCACTGAAAGTAGTTTTACTAAAAAGAGACACTCTTATGAACAATTTTAAGAGAAACATAAACATACTTTTCCCCAGCATAATTACGCTACTAGACGTGAATGTACTTGCCTCTCAACGAGCTCAAATACCGTTGGACAACGATGTACGACTTATTTTGGACCAAATTATATTCAGGAACTGCCACGTTATAGATATTCTATGAAAAACTGGTTAGCTACTGAAAACAGACATATTTCAGATGATCTAATTAATCCAAGGTACCTAAAATAAATTATTCGATATAACTGTTTTTGAAATATTGCCAAATTCTGAAGTCCAAAACTGAACGCTGAAATGTTTATTACCCGATGAAGACCTCCACTCTAAACTACGTCAATAACTCCCTATTAAGACCTTAACTCCAATTACAGCATTGAGCTGCAAAACAATAACGCTTATCACCCGATTAAGACCTAAGCCCCCGTCTTTGACCACAACTCCTCATCAAGACCTATCACTAAATTATGTTATTCATATTATTACGCACGGGCATTATTTTGCCTCATCCAGGTAATAATGTTCATTCTAAGAGACTTGTTATTGTTTTGTGTTCGTGTATTCTTATGAATAACATTATTATTGTTATTGTGAATATATTTAGGAAGATAGCTCTATGAATATGCTCGTGAAATGTGAAAATCGGAAGCGCCGTTTTCCACTATATCATTTCAACATATTGAAAACTTGAAACTTTTTTATGCGATATATTTCTTGAGCCGTCTTATCGCTTCAATTGATGTTATTTGGAGTAAATAAAAAGCCTTGATAAATTAAATTGATAACCGATGTTTTGTTCCACTATTTACCTACTGTAACAAAAGTTTTTAATTACCACTTCAAAGTAGGTAAAATGTACACGCCACAAAAGGAAATGGGAACGGTATTAATCATGATCGCTTATCACTAAAGTACATCGATTCGAATCGCTATTTATATTTTAGTAATTGGCTTACACTGGTGTAAAGTTTGACGTTTCTATCGCAAACTTTAATGATTTGAAACACTACTTTGAGGGGCGCACAAGAATTATATCAGTTGCTTGTAGCGTTTTGAAAAACTTCTTTGTTGAGAGATTGACTTATAAATATGTAACATCGATCAATAAAACAATAAACAATAAACTCCCATCAAGGCTGTTGAAACTGGGCCATTTGAAAACAGTTGTTGACCTGGTGACTGCACTCCGAGGAAGCATCTGCACAGAATGGGGAAAGTTAGTGAGCAGAAAATGTGAGCTCTAAAATGAAACACCTACTCACATACTCTGCTTCTGAGAGAACTCACAAGGACTCAGATGGAAGCGCTTTGGAGGGGAAATAATAAAACCATCCAGGCACACATCCAATAGGGGCCCAGGGAGTTTGGAACCCACCCCCGGAATTTTCCTTGCTTCTTAGTTAAACGGTTACTATCTTCGAAAAATATTTTTCAAAACCTAGAAGTTAGCGTTTAAATAATTATTATTCTGAGATATCTACTGGTAGTTATATCGGGATATTAGTGACTGCTCTCATACCATTAATATTGTGTTCAGTTTGTATCGTCAATCTGCAAAAACTCAGTAGTGAAATGTGTTAATGTTTCATTACGACTCTTCGAGAACTTGAGAATCTTGTGATATTTGCTTCGCTTTAATTTGGAAAAGCATTCATCATTGTCATAGTTTAAAAGGCGCAGCCTACTAAAAGTTTCAAGTTTATAATTAACTTTGGTTTTCACATAAAACCACTCCATATTTATAAATTAATGATCAAAGTTATTGTGAATATTAAGATTCTATGATAGAATGGTATAAAACACAAATTCCTGAATTGGACTATCTCAGCATGCCGTTATTTTTTAGTTTTGATTGATAGAAGGAGATGATAAACAGTAAGGAAAAACTATGAAAGATGAAAGTCTGTAGCGTTAGTTTATATCGAGGTATATAGAAAAGAAAATAGAGTGATTACAATGAGCCCTTGCTTTTGGAATAAAGACATGATATCGGTTTTCATTCCCAAATAATCTTATTGTTATCTTGCATTAATCGAAATAAAGTATATGTCATAAATGTTGGTGACTTTCCTTTAAGCAACTGTTTCGCCTGTCTCTGTACTAGTGAGATTATCCACAATTTTGGAAATTTCTGTGCCATTCTCCTGCTTGTGGCCATATTTTTGTCAAATTTGCGACACCACAAAAGGGTTCCGGTTCAATGAATGGCCTTACTTGGCCGTTTTTCCGCCAGTTCGTCGCCCTTATGACTCTAGTTTCTTTGTACCCAAGGTACCATGACCTTGATCTCCAAGTGAGTTTGAGGTGCCTATGCAATCCCATGCTAGCTTAAAGTTAATCTCTATTGAATGGAGTACCTGTAGGAAAACTCCTTCCCCTGTGTTCTCCTTTTCTTCAAGCCTTCCACAGTATCGACATTTCGTTCTAAACAGGGTTGCTTGAAAAATATATCGGCATTGCTCGGTGGACTAACAACTTACAAAGCTCTATTGTTGTAGTCTCTTTATCCACCTAGAAACTTGTTCTCTAGGGTTGAAATTCAATTCCATTCAACCACTGCAAAGTGCTATGGTCATTTCTTATAACAAAACTTCTTTTATAAAAAAAGTTTGGAAGTATGGAAGGGATGATAGCCAAAAGCTTGGCTGTCTCTGAAGATGACTACCGAACGTTATGTCCTTTCCTGTCTCTCAATTACTTCAACGGAGTGGTGAGTCACCATCACTTCCACTTGGAATGCTTGGATGGCCTTATTGGAATAGCTTTCCTTTGTTTTCCAGTTCTCCAATGGGCTCGTTTACTAAAATTCTTAAATCATTTCCAACTGTCGTAAAACAAAGTACTAAGGATAAAAATATTATTCTGAAAATTTCATGCCAATAGAATATGTCGTTCTCCTCATACAACCAATTAAACAAGCATACCGTAGCGGGGCGAAGACTATGACTGTGACGTCACCGCATATGAAAGTTAATGTGCACTAACATTACGCTTCTGACTGTAACGTGCCTCGCGTAGAATTTATTTATTTTGAATTACCTACAAAATTTTTGTGTTCATTAAATAAAATGTGTGGACCCAATAAAAAAACAGATTCATTAAATCTTCCAGAAATGGACTCGCTAATGATTATGAAATTTTTTAATGAAAAACACGAGTTTATTAAATTATAATTTTATACTATACTATACTATCGTTTTTGGCTGTTTTCTGGCTAGAATGATTAAACATTATCAATATTTTTCATAAATACATGCTCTCTCAAATGATATACAGGGTGATTCCAGATGTTTTATTTTATTCCTGGTCTGGTGAACAAAGTTACGGAGATAACGCTACAGGTTACTCAGTAAAAAATGCAATTTTTTCAACTGCAGACTGCCCAATTAAAGGAGCTTCTCCAAATGCTATTTATGATGAATGTGTAGTGAAAATTAAATCACCAATGTTGAAAACAACAAAAAAACTTATTTTGATAAAGAAGGTAATATTGGTTCCAAATGTTTACATCAGATTCAAATGCACATTCACCTAATTGGTAAAAAAAGCGATATTTGTTAGAGCTGATCCAGACTTTGAATCAAATGAAATAATTTCTTTTAAAACATATAATATACGCCAGTTTTGTTGATGATCTACTGAAAAAGATTACCTGTTTTTTGGAAAAAGCAGTATTCAATAAAATTCAATTTGTGAAAAACTGAAACATTATTTTATTAAATAGTTTTGAACATTAATAACACCACAAGCTATAAGAACAATATTATCTACTTTTTTCAATAAATTTAGATTAATACAAGCGTGTGTTTTTCAATAAACCTCTCAATATGGATTCACAACGTATTTTATAAGGTGATTTATAACGATTCTGATTGAAGAAAAATGAAATCCTAAAAATACACAAACAAAGTAAGTTGACTCATCACTTATCACTGAATGCTTTGAATTTTTTTATGCTTTTCTGCCATTCCATTTTTTGCATCATTATTAATAGAAATAAATGTTTTATTAGATGTTTTTAATTGTAGTACTTCTACATTCTGGAACCGCACAATATTTATAGCTTTTTTTACTCTGGCTCTGGTCCAGTGTGTCGAATAGTTCAAATTATTTCTAAACGTTCTTATTTCACAAATATAACACTGTTTAGAGTTTGCTAAAACGTATAATAAAAAATAATAAGCATATAAGCAAGCAAAGTACTGTTACTAGCTGAGTAGTCATCTAACCGAAAACCGAGAGAAAAACGAGAGATTTTATATGCGATGACGTCACGCCTGAAATTTGGAGAGCAGCGCTGTTAAATGTTCATAATTTTTTTTAGGCAACTCAGGAGTCTCGCTGACGTCTAATTTTTTGCACAAAGCCTCAAAATGATGTGCTCTTCCTAATGGTAGAATGAAAAAAAAATGTAAATGAGCCCATTCCTATAATAGACCTTGGTGCCGTCCGTATAGCCGGTTGCCTTAACCGTATGTGCGAAACGTTCTTCCAGGAAGGATAGCTGTGGTCTCTATATGATTATTGTTCCAATAATTATGCATGAAAACCACAGAATACCTACTTCGTACAAGATATTTTTGTTCCTGGTTAATATGTGAACAGAAACTGTATATTAAATATGACAACTGATACAGGAGCTTATAATTAAGCAAATGTACATTCATATCTTATGTTTGTTTCGTGTGTTGTTTTGTAGTTTTGAGGGAAATTGGACCACAATCCTTTTTTATAATGATATTAACGTTTCGGATGCGTTTTAGATACCAAGAATACTTGAGTTTTTCCAGCTGAAACAATTACAGTCGTAACGAAAAAAATACCAAAATATGTCATATAACTTTAGTCAATGGCTACACAACAATATTCAACTAAACGAACTTGATTGCTCAAAGAAGAATATTTCCATCTAATGTGAGTGGATTGATTAGGGTATTGTCTACATGTGGAGGATAATATATCAGTGGACGTAAAATAATATTGAGCTCTATATTGTGAAATAATATGTTATTGGGGAGAAGGAGTGCTAGGGTATTCCGTAGAACGAATGTGAATAATTTTATGGAAATTCTGGATTACGAGATCTGAAGCAAATAGAGAAAGACGTATATTAAAGGATTTGCGAAGCAGAAAGACACGCTTGAATGGAGAATTACATCAGCCTGAAAATCAATATTTGAGACAAAAATATTACTAGTGTTACCTTCCATAAAAATGAGCTTGACTGCATAGCGATAACTGTAATAATAATTGGAAAATATGCAACAATGGAAGAATTGAGTATTTAAATCCATGGAGTTGTTTCAAACTACAATGTAACAGAAAAGGTAGAACGTGTCGCGGGACACACGGTAGGAACTTTAGTTCCTTTTAAGCAAAAATTATGTAATACATCTGACGTTATAGATAAACAATTTGCATATTCCTCGGTGGTCGAGTAATAAGCAAACCAGACTCTCACGCGGTAGACCCGGGTTCAATTCCCCATGAAGAAGTTTTTTTATTGATATTGATAACGAGAACAGGTAGACGTTTGAAATATCTAGCAGAATATTCATTATTATAGATAATGGAACGGTACCCTTCATGAGAGAGTCCGACTGGCAACATCTACTTATAACAGCATCGTATATTTAAAAAGGGAAACCGTAGCAATATACAAACTGGACATTCAAAAACTGTACGTTTACCACAAAAAAATTAGTGGGAACATCAAATTGAATTGTTAAATTTCCAATTTGAAATTATATTACAGTTTATAGAAATTTTTATTTTCTAGATTGTGTCTCAAGTGGGTCGTAGAAAAAATATGCTGTTCGACTCGTGTGGATTGTCCATATCGCACTTAAACTTCGTACTCGTGCGATATGGCCATCACATCCACACTAGTTGCAGAAACTATTATTTCTATCAAAATATGCCCTTTTACATTTAAAAACGACCTACCAAATGTCAAATCAATTTATCCATCCATTTTAAAGTTATCGAATTGAAACATTCAAGTTTTCAAAATTTCAACACCCTGTATTTCGAAAAGTAAATGTGCTAGACCCCTTAATCCTCATATCATCTTGTCCAATTTTACGAGAGGAATCTACATGCAAACGTTGTAATTACCCTTAACGCTCGAGATGCTTATACCATTTTTTGCGCGATCTTATTGAAATAAATTCCCAATAAAATAATTTAAATTTCTTCGAAATGTCAAAAGTGACATTTATACTTCTCGATCAGTTTAAAATATATTTTGCATTTTGGTGAAATTGTTTTTATGCTATTTATTACTTTTCGACGTCTGAACGGTAAGTAAATCACTCACCGACGTGTTAAACTTAGAAACCAGTAAACACAACCTACCGTCCTGACAACGAATGCTGTAAATAAACAAAAAAGATCAATCGCGCAAAAAAAATTATGGAAATAATAGTAAAAATTTATCCGAACAAATTTAAGTAGATCACCAGCACTGCGAATACCAGCTTTGCATAGAATTTTAATATAGCATCGGTGGTTCAGTGGTAGAATGCTCGCCTGCCACGGGGGCGGCCTGGGTTTGATTCCCGGCAGAAGCATATGAATCGCTGCTTCGTAAACGAGAGAGAGACTCAGGAGAGAGCACACGCACGCAAGCAAGGCACATAACGAAGCAACGTAACATAACGTAACGTAACGTAACGGTCAGATCTTTTGCGTCGTGACCCACGGTCGCTCAAACATAACCTGACGTAGAGAACTAAAGTTCCAAAACTGTGATTGTTCTTGACACCTTCATTAATATCTTATTCAGAAATTATAGAAAGGTTCTTTTGCAGGTAATATTCAGACTGTTCTCGAAGCGTGCAAGCAATGGTTTATTCACGAATGGTCTCGAGTTATAAAGTATAGCAGAGGTGGTATATTCAAGAAGGGCCTAGAGTTACGACCGATTATATATACGCGGGTTTTTGAGTGAGTCGGGGAGTTGTTCAGTATACAGTGAATCGGTAAACAGTTTCAGTATACAGTGAATGAACAGATAGTAAATATAATTAGTGTTAAAGATAAATTAGGACAATTATTATGCCGAGTGTAGATAAATTAGTAGACATCAAGTAGTGTGTATATAAATTAATTTTATTATACACCGAGAAAAAATGTCATCCTCACAGCAAGTTTTTTCGCTATTCCAGCCAAAAAATCTATCAAAATAGGCGCTAAGAGAGATATGTGCTATGGCAGTGAAGATTGCTTTACTTAAATCTCTTTAGTGTAGTAGTAAGGTATGTTTAGAAAGTACCTTCACTAAACCAAAAGATAAGTTTTAAGAAAGTTGCAGAGTATTATTATAGAAATGGTAATTTTTTTTACTGATATCAAAAAGTGATTTGGTTCTCCTAGGAATCTAAACCAGCTGTTTCAGATGATGATTATTTTGGATTATTGAAGTCGGGTTTTGGTCTAGACAAGATTTTATTCTTCTACTGTAAGCTAAATTACTTATTCAGAATACATATTTTTTAGATGCTAGTCATTTGTTTGCCATCGCGGCAAAATGCCCAACTTTAAACAAATATCTTATGTATTTTTTGGTACATCACAACCTTTCATTACTTTGGCTTGGCTTTCAAATAACTACCCGCACCAACCCTGCACACGTATGTTTCAACAAACCTACGCAGTATATCGGGATCAATTTCAAGCTACAATAAAATTTCAATTATAACTACAGTTAACAGAAGCAAACGTGAGCCCTGGTGGGCGTGTCCATGTCGCTGTAGTTGTATTTTTGTAGTAACAATTCGATATTTTGAATCGATAACCAAATATCGATACCATAAATGTCAACTGTCAAGAGATATGTAAACAAAGTCAAACTTGCTAAAAATGTAACTCTAAATATTAATAAAAAAATTTATATTGGGCCAAAAATAAAACTACCGTTTACCCTAAATGTCTATATTCTCAAATAACATGACTCTGTAGTAATGTCATGAAAAAGAATGGTCAAGTTTCTATGAAAAGCAACAAAATATGAACTGGTTATGTAGCCTTTTCCTTCATCTATCTGCTTACACATCAGGATCTTTTGGAGTAGAGCCATCGAATGCCGTTTGTTAACTTTTTGTTCAATTCAAATCAATAGTGTGACCTATTTGGTATATTTAGAAATGTAATTTTTTCCAGTGTTCATTTTTCTTAACAGCCGAAAGGTAAAGTGCATGAGAGTGTTATATTGGAATATACACTTCACCACCACCAATTAGCTAAGTCTTATATATTTAGTTGTTGTTTTAAACAAGAATGTATGGCAATAATATTTTTCAATTTTTCATATATATATATATAAGTACCTATATTCAATGCTGTTCTACATCAACTTCATTTCATTTGCTTTATTCAAACATAACAGAAATTAGAAACTATATTATTTAATTAACAACATTGTTTTACAGTTTCACTTTATATATTTAACACATTACATTCCAAGTTCAAAAAAATTAAATCAATCACAAAATTGATGTGTAAAAACTACTTATTCAGTTGGGTATCACAAATAAAACAATCTTTGATTTTTCAAAATTTAATACAAATTCATAATCGGATATTAATACATGGTGTTCTCATTGAAAAAAAACTGTAGATGACTTCATTAATTGAAAGTATTATACGTTATATTTAAAAAGACATTAGATTTCAAGCAAAATCAACATGTATTGAATTGAAATCATTTATTTAGCTAATGAATCATGGACATCATATACGTTCATGTAATGAATTTATACGCTACTTTATAGCACAAGATATTAAATATGAACAAAATAAGACACTGTAGTCTACAAAAATGTTTGCCAGTTTATTACTGATCACTTTCACATGAATTACTCTCACTTTCATATTCATCACTCCCACTTTCATCTGATGAACCAGTGTTTGTTGACAGTGAAACACATATTTTCTACCACATCATCTACTAGTCCATCATTCCTCCACATTTCTTCCCCTATATGGTCCACATGGTCACAGTGTTTGTTCCATTCCAAAGAACCAACTTCATCAAAGGCTGCTCGAACTAATTGTTCTATTTGAGCAGCACTTTGAGAAACATTTTTCATTGCCACTTTATGTTTGACGCTACTCCATATTAGCTCAATTGGATTGAGGTCGCAGTGATATGGAGGCAACCGTACCACAGTATGTCCATGTTTTTTCAACAACTCATCCACATAGTACATTTTGGAATGGTTGGCTTGTTTGACAAGATGCAAAAGTTCTGCTTTAAGCATATCATTTGTGGTTGAGATTCCATTAGCTTCAAGCCATTCTCTAATAATATGCTTCAGAGTTGATTGGGTTGGTGCTTTATTAATTTGAACACTGTGGTAAGGGGCATTGTCCATAATCACAATACCATTAGGAGGTAAGTTTGGTATAAGTTGATTTTCTAACCAGTTCATAAAATTTGTGTGGTTCATGTCATCGTGATAATCCCCTGATTTGCTTTTTGACTTGAAAATTAGTAGTCCATTCTTAACAAACCCATAACGTCCACCAGCATGTACTATTATGTACCGTTGACCAGCTCTGTTGGATGTATACACTCCAGGTTCATCTTCCGATTGCCAGCATTTACTAACACCATATGATGGATGGATATAAGTTTCATCCAAATAAGTTATTGGCCTCTTGTTGTGACCTAAAGCATAATTTTCCCTCAAACTTCTTAAATAACGAGCCCGCCAAGCTACAATATCATTACGTTCCATCAAAAGTTTTCTTTTATTGTGACACTTTTTATACTGAAAATCAATATTTTTCAAGTGCTTTCTTAAGGTGCCTGGACCGCCAAATTAATCGACTTTATTTTTCATTTTATTTACCAAAATCTTTATTGTTGG
>CAJUYG010002940.1:6660-31374 GCA_910591675.1 Galerucella calmariensis
GGCCTATTGAAGACTGCTTCTGGGTCAAATAAACAATTTCACTCGACAGTTTTCAAATAAATAATCAATTACCACTAATCGAAGGAAAGTTGATAATTGAACTGTGGTTTATTTTAGTTTGTTCCAATTCTTCTGGTCATATCAACAAGATCAATGTTGGTGTTGGATCAAAGGACATTACAAATCAAATATAGAGTGCCTGCAACTGAAATTTATAGAATGTCATTGTCACCGTTTCTTGACGATGTGGCTGTGGTACATGTTAAAGCAGTAAGTTTATTGTTTCATTGATTTTTATAATATGTAGCAAAATCGAACAAAAATAGAAAAGTCTAGTGGATGTCACATATTTTTCCAATTACATAGTTACCCCATCGTTATATTTTTCTGTTATGGTGGTACTAAAAATAGCTTCATGTTTATGCCTGATAGATAGTTAATTCTGAAGAAACAAACATCGTGCCATAAAATATGTGATTGAATTCAATACTGTAGTTGTAGTTTTTTTTCCCAAAATTCGAGTTTAAGATTATTACGTCACTAGTATAAATTGAAGTTAGTCACAAATTTTGACATGGTACATAATTATCATAAGATAGTGTAGTCGCCAAAATTACAGTAGAAAAACAAGAAGCTTAGGATAGGTTGACAGTAAGTTGATTGTTGATTTATAGTTAGTAAATACAGTGCGTTCATAAAGTAACGCATAAATCCATAATTAGCTGAATGAACAATAAAATTAGAAATTTCTGGAATAGGTCGATTTTTGATTTTAATTTACTTTTTTCAAATCATTCCGGATTTCCCTTGCTGAGCTGATTTCAAAAATGTATAAAACGCTGCTTCCAATTGATACAGAGGGGCAAAAAATACCGAAAAAAGGTAGAACGTGTCGCGAGACACATGGTAGGAACTTTAGTATGTAATACATCTGACGTTATAGATGAACAATTTGCATATTCCTCGGTGGTCGAGTAGTGAGCAAACCAGACTCTCACGCGGTAGACCCGGGTTCGATTCCCCGTGAAGAAGTTTTTTTTATTGTTAATTTTATTTTTAAATAATTATTCTGCTTGATATTAATAACGACAACAGGTAGACGTTTGAAATATTTAGCAGAATGTTCATTATTATAGATAATGGTACGGTACCCTCCTTGAGGGAGTCCGACTGGCAACATCTACTTATAACAGCATCGTATATTTAAAAAGGGAAACCGTAGCATTAGCATTAGCATTCCTTCACTCAAATTGAAGTATTACTTGAGTAATGACCGTGAATATGAAAAGTCGCCTCGAGCTAAACTCAAACTAAGTTGAGATTGAGTATGAGTGACCCTCAAGTGTCGATTATGAATTTCACCCTTAGAAACCAGTAAACACAACCTACCGTCCTGACAACCGATGCTGTAAATAAACAAAAAAGATCAATCGCGCAAAAAAAATTATGGAAATAATAGTAAAAATGCATCCGAACAAATTTTGCGAATACCAGCTTTGCATATAATTTTAATATACAATAGCATCGGTGGTTCAGTGGTAGAATACTCGCCCGCCACGCGGGCGGCCCTGGTTCGATTCCCGGCCGAAGCATATGAATCGCTGTTTCGTAAACGAGAGAGAGACCCAGGAGAGAGCACACGCACGCAAGCAAGGCATATAACGAAGCAACGTAACATAACGTAACGTACTGGTCAGATCTTTTGCGTCGCGACTCCCGGTCGCTCAAACCTAACCTGACGTGAAGAACTAAAGTTCCAAAAATTTATGAAAATTGTTTATGGAAAGTTATACGTTACGTATTATAATAAAAAATTAAATGCAATCACACTACCAAAAACAAACGAAAATTTACAATAAATTTTCAAAAATTGTTCTCCATTGATCGTTGGACTGAACCGGTCATTACTTTCGTCTCTAACAGCAGTTCTTATGTTCTGTATTTCTTGTCTAATTCATTCTTGTAGTTGACGAATATTTCTGGGTATGTTTGTGTAGACTTCAGATTTTGAAGAGAAGACTAATGGGCGGGCAAACTAGCGGGCTATTCCACTGATCTCCTCATTCAAAAATTCAGTTCTTTGGTCAAAGTAATCTTCAGCTAATCCTATAAGGACGGTATTTTACCTTTTTATAAAAATGTGGGATTCTGAAGACTTTCCAAACCCAAAATCCGTAGATGAACAGTGTGAATTTTTTACTGCCGACAAAATTATGTCTTAGTGAATATTTTCATTTTTTGGTATACCTCTGAATATATGAAGTGTGTGGTAACCGAGTGCTTTGATACTAAAACTTGAAATAATTCTGAAAGTGGAGTTAATAATAATTGATTTGGAATCTTGCCATCGTGCCACTGATCAAATTACCAAATACCGGAAATAATGAGCCGGACAAAATAGACTTGGAAAAATAGGTCTAAAATAGCCTGAAGATGAAATAGATCTGGAATGGCCTAAAGATGAAATAGATCTGGAATGGCCTGAAGAAGAAATTAATTTATGCGAAACTAAGATAAAACATGTTTGTACTTCTATTAACAATTGTAGAAATAATGGAAATTTTAATTATACAATACAGAATTGTTTTTCAATAAACATTTATATAAATTAATCAACATTTTTCCTTAAAAAACAACATCAACATCGGTTGATTTGTTCGATTCGATTTTGTTCGATTTGTTCGAGAGAAATTGTTGATCAAAAATTTCTAACATCATCGAGAATATTCGTCTAATCCATTGTTTTGTTATAAATTACTATTTTGTGCCTTGAAAACTGCGTCGAATGCCGCAAATCAAATCGAAATCGATTTCTCAAATTCCTTAGTTTTTGTAAATTGATCATTTTCTAGTGCAGAGGTGGGCAACCATTGACTTACGGGTCACCGAGTGACCCATTTACTAATTTCAAGTGATCTACTTTAGTTCCGGAAAAAAGTAGAATTAAATAAAAATAAAAAGGTAGAACGTGTCGCGGGACACACGGTAGGAACTTTAGTTCCTTTTAAGCAAAAGTTATGTAATACATCTGACGTTATAGATAAACAATTTGCATATTCTTTGGTGGTTGAGTAGTAAGCACACCAGACTCTCACGCGGTAGACCCGGGTTCGATTCCCCGCGAGGAATTTTTTTTATTGTTAATTTTATTTTTAAATAATCATTCTGCTTGATATTAATAACGACAACAGGTAGACGTTTGAAATATTTAGCAGAATATTCATTATTATAGATAATGGTACGGTACCCTCCATGAGGGAGTCCGACTGGCAACATCTACTTATAACAGCATCGTATATTTAAAAAAGGAAACCGTAGCATTATACAAATTGGACATTCGTTTACCACAAAATTAGTGGAAACACAAAATTGAATTGTTAATTTTTAATTTGAAGTTATATTACAGTTTATAGAAATTTTTATTTTCTAGATTTTTTCCTAAGTGGGTCGTAGAAAAAATATGCTGCTCGACTCGTGTGGATTGTCCATATCGCACTTGAACGATTGAGCACTCCGCCTACGGCGTCGTGCTTCATCTTCGTCCTCGTGCGATATGGCCATCATATCCACACTAGTTGCACAAACTACAATTTCTTTCAAAATATGCCCTTTTACATTTAAAAACTACCTGCCAAATGTCAAATCGATTTATCCATCCATTTTAAAGTTATCGAATTAAAACATTCAAGTTTTCAAGATTTCAACACCCTGTATTTCGAAAGTAGCTAGACCCCTTAATCGCGCAAAAAAAAATTATGGAAATAATAGTAAAAATTTATCCGAAATTCAAGTAGATCACTAGCACTGCGAATACCAGCTTTGCATAGAATTTCAATATAGCATCGGTGGTTCAGTGGTTAGAATGCTCGCATTGCACGCGGGCGGCCCGGGTTCGAATGAGCATATTTATTATTATGAATCGCTGCTTCGTAAACGAGAGAGAGACTAAGGAGGCACAAGCACGCAAAAGCAAGGCACATAACGAAGCAATGTAACATAAAGCTGCGTAACGTAACGCGTAACGGTCAGATCTTTTGCGTCGCGACCCCTGGTCGCTCAAACATAACCTGGCGTAAAGAACTAAAGTTCCAAAAGAGATACTCTCTCTCTCTTTGCGCGCAAGTTTATTTCGTCATTTACGTCTTACCTCTTAAAATGGAAATATCACTGACCCTAACGTTCCCTTAATATTCATGCTGTGGTTGATTTTGACCCGCAGCCAAAAAAGTTGCCTACTCCTAGTGAATGTAATGTAGATAGAATAGTTTTATGGAATACAGTATCTATCTAATATTTTTGTAACTTTGCAATCTATATTTTTACTGCTTTATCCTTGTAGTGTAGTAAAATAGCGCTAGATTAGACTTATTTCTCTTCCACAGTCATCCCTAGCAAACCCCGAAACATCCAGTGCCTCATCTGATCAGACAAGCTGTCTGTTTCAGAGCGACCTAAGCAAGAAAAAAGGAGACTTCGTTTTCCAAACTGGACACGTCATTGAGATTGTAACCAAACTGTTTTTAGTTGTCCAAAATGCTACAGGTAAACCACCCGAAGTCAACATCACTACTGAGTAAGTTGAATATATTGTATGTTTTTACTTTATCATAACATAATTCAATTCAAATGCAAATTTAAAAAAGGGCATAAATATTTTTTGTAGCTAATTATACTTTGGCAAGTTTATCTAAAGCCGTGAAAGGAATGCAGTCGAAAACATTCGATATTGCCACGTTTAACTATGAAAGTGCTAAAGTGCTAAGTATGTAGTGATAATAATTAGAAAAGGGAGTTTTTATTATCAACAATATGATTGAACGTTAATTCTTTAATGTGCTTGTTTCCTTGAATTTTTTCTATTAAAACAATTTTTTCAATTTATGAATGTTACAAAATAAGCACTTTTCCAAATTTGTTATGGGCATCTTCAAGCTCTGGCAGCGTTGTACGAAAACCATAATTAACAGACCCTCCGAATTACATAATTGGTGATTTTTATCGAAAGGCCTGACCAGCTGACTTCTTATTGGCAAGCACGTGCGTGTGATCTTCCCTCTCACTTCATCAATTAACTGCTATTGATGTATCCAGTGGCGTTGGTACTGTCAGTGACCTTTGTATTTTCAATTTTACTTGGTAAAATAGGTACTGTACGTTTATGGCAGATATGCGCCATGTTTTTCCTCGCCTCTTACCGATGCCGCGTAGCTTCAGAAAAACTTGCCAAACTATAAAAACCAGAACCTTCATGTAAAGCTGCTTTCTTTTCAAGATTTCAGTTGATATATAGAGTTGAAATAATACCCTTCTTGGTGTGCGTCATCGATTGTTAATGTCTTTCTAACACATTACGTAGGAAGAAATGGAAAAAAAAGGCAGATCTGTGATTAATCCTAATCAAAATATCACAATAATGAATCGTTTAAATGTATTACAAATGTTAACCCTAATCTTTGACTTACAAAAATTTGATTGGTTGATGTGATTACGCTCAAGCTCAACCTATCAATCGAGAGTTTAAAATACTATGAAGGCGTTACTTTCGTAGCGGCAATAAGTCTTACGTCTTTTTCTACTGTTACACTGACAGTTCTTGACAGGTCTGTACTTTGTTGTTTACGGTCAATTATTAATTATGAAAAGTGAATATTAATCTTATTGTTTTATTTATATGAGTAATACAAAAATATGCATGAACACACAGAAAAAAATTAGTATTTAGAAAGTTCTCAAGTATTTTCAGTTGGAAAAAGAAGCTGATAATTATTAATTGCATTATCTTTTCGAATTTGGCTAAATACAATCCTGATGATCTTATTTATCAAATTTAAGGTTAGCTATATGTCAAAATAGCAAATAAAATAAACGACATGCCAAAAACCCGGATATACGTCACAATCGATGACGCACTCCAAGAAGGGTATTATTTTAACTATAGTTAAAATAATACCCGGGTTTTCGGCATGTCGTTTATTTTATTTGCTATTTTGACATATAGTTAACCTTACATTTGATAAATAAGATCATCAGGATTGTATTTAGCCAAATTCAAAAAGGCTATGCAATTAATAATCACCAGCTTCTTTTTCTAACTGAAAATACTTGAGAACTTTCAAAATACTGATGTTTTTCCGTGTATTCATGCATATTTTTGTATTATTCATATAAATAAAACAATAAGATTAATATTCACTTTTCATAAATAATAATTGACCGTAAGCAACAAAGTACAGACCTGTCAAGAACTGTCAGTGTGACAGTAGAAAAAGACGTAGGACTTATTGCGCTACGAATGTAACGCCTTCATAGTATTTCAAACTCTCGATTGATAGGTTGAGCTTGAGCGTAATCTAAACATCAACCAATCAAATTTTCGTAAGTCAAAGATTAGGGTTAACGTTTGTAAAACATTTAAACGGTTCATTATTGTGATATTTTGATTAGAATTAATCACAGACCTGCCTTTTTTTCCATTTCTTCCTACGTAATGTGTTAAAAAGACATTAACAATCGATGACGCACACCAAGAAGGGTATTATTTCAACTATATAACATGTTTCAGATTCGAAGCCAATTTCGGATCACAAACGGTGACATTCACATTTAAATGCGGCCTACCAGAAGTTCAACCCGGTCAGATAAGAGTTTTACGTAAAGCCAACAAGATGGAGGTATTAGTGTGACATTTAGCCAGACATATCTACGTCTATGTCGAGACTAGCATAATTAACACTGCCATTAGAACATTTTTTCACTTTTTTTCTTTCATTGCACAATTGTTTATTGTTTCAATTAATTAATATTTGTTTTATCGTAGCAAAAATTATATATTGAGATGGTGGATTATGTGTCAACATATTTAGTGCGCATTATTGTTAGTTCTGATGACCAAAGTTGGCTCGATAAGTTTAATTTATGCTCAACTTGCTTGGTCAGTTGCTTTTTCGTCTAATGTTATAAATGACCATTTTTTAAAACGTAGGAAATTATTTATTTTTACGGGCTACTTGAAAATAGTTATTGAAAAATTATTTTCCTTGAAAAGTAAACTACCATCTTAATATAACATTTATCTCGAGGAAAACTAAATAAGTCGAAAAGAAAAAGGTATATTTAAAAAATTAGGCACGAAAATATAGGCATAATTTAATTTGTACATATTGAAAACCTGTATGGTTAGTAGATACTTCGCTTATTAAAAAATATTGTAAAAAAATTAATTATTTTCAATTCTTCAAGTAAAAAATGATTGAAACCATCAATCGATTACCAACATTAATTAACAAATATTTAAAATTCTATTAAATTGATTAAGATTAACAACAATAAAAAATTTAATCATTATAATTAAGCAGTTATTTATTGTCAAAATACTAGAGACATTTCTACTTCCTGTTTTTTTGTGATTTTGGCAGATTAAACTCAAGTAACCTGTTTCATTTTTGTTGCTTCAAGTACAAGTATAATTTCAAGCTCCAAGAACCGAAACAAATAATCGTTTTTCTTCATTTAACCGTTTTTATTTGAATTGTTCTTCAAATACACAAAATTTTCACAATAGTGTTAACATTTTCCAATACCTTGAGGGAACTAGTACCTATGAGCTATTTTTTATATGCGTACTAAGGAGAATTGTGATGCAGCGGTGAACCACAGAAGATGAGATGGTGAATAACCTTGATCTATGATCCAACATGCTCAGATGTTCAACGACAAAGTCTGTAACCGCCCTTGAAGATGTTTAAAAAAGATAATTGGGAAGTGACCAGTGTAGTGGTAAAAAGGTAGAACGTGTCGCGGGACACACGGTAGGAACTTTAGTTCCTTTTAAGCAAAAATTATGTAATACATCTGACGTTATAGATAAACAATTTGCATATTCCTCGGTGGTCGAGTAGTAAGCAAACCAGACTCTCACGCGGTAGACCCGGATTCGATTCCCCGTGAAGAAGTTTCTTTTATTGTTAATTTTATTTTTAAATCATTATTCTGCTTGATAGTAATAACGACAACAGGTAGACGTTTAAAATATGTAGCAGAATATTCATTATTATAGATAATGGTACGGTACCCTTCATGAGGGAGTCCGACTGGCAACATCTACTTATAACAGCATCGTATATTTAAAAAGGGAAACCGTAGCATTATACAAATTGGACATTCAAGAACTGTACGTTTACCACAAAAAAATTAGTGGAAACATAAAATTGAATTGTTGAATTTTTAATTTGAAGTTATATTACAGTTTATAGAAATTTTTATTTTCTAGACTTTTTTCTTAAGTGGGTCGTAGAAAAAATATGCTGTTCGACTCGTGTGGATTGTCCATATCGCACTTGAACGAATGAGCACCCCACCTACGGCGTCGTGCTCAAACTTCGTCCTCGTGCGTTATGGCCATCATATCCACACTAGTTGCACAAACTACTATTTCTATCAAAATATGCCCTTTTACATTTAAAAACAACCTGCCAAATGTCAAATCAATTTATCCATCCATTTTAAAGTTATCGAATTGAAACATTCAAGTTTTCAAAATTTTAACACCCTGTATTTCGAAAAGTAAATGTGCTAGACCCCATAATCCTCATATCATTTTGTCCAATTTTATGAGAGGAGTCTACATGTAATTACCCTTTTTGCGCGATCGATCTTTTTTGTTTGTTTACAGCATCGGTTGTCAGGTCGGTAGGTTGTGTTTACTGGTTTCTAAGTCTAACACTTCGGTAAGTGATTTACTTACCGTTCAGACGTCGGTAAGTAAACTACGTCTTAGCCCTACATACATTTAAGTGGTCCTAAATAATAATTACTTTATTCATTACACACAAAAAACAAAAAAATAAGAAGATTGATATTTTTTAATGAACAGAATCGAACAGAACAATATAAAAAGTAATAAATACCATGAAAACAATTTCACCAAAATGCAAATTATATTTTAAACTGATTGAGAAGTATACATGTCACTTTTGACATTTCGTTCATTTCGAAGAAATTTAAATTATTTTATTCGACATTCGAATATTTCAATACGATCGCGCAAAAAATGGTATAAGCATTTCGAACGTTAAGGGTAATACCGGTCTCCAGCAAAATTGGAGGCTTTGCTACGCTCAGCCTCCAAACATTGCTGTCGACCGGTAAACAACCCTTACCGTTCTTGATACTTAATATACTATAACGTTCGAGATGCTTATACCATTTTTTGCGCGATTGTATTGCAATAAATTCCGAATAAAATAATTTAAATTTCTTCGTAATCAACGAAATGTCAAAAGAGACATTTATACTTCTCGATCAGTTTAAAATATATTTTGCATTTTGGTGAAATTGTTTTTATGCTATTTATTACTTTTTGACGTCTGAACGGTAAGTAAATCACTTACCGACGTGCCAAACTTAGAAACCAGTAAACACAACCTACCGTCCTGACAACCGATGCTGAAAATAAACAAAAAAGATCAATCGCGCAAAAAAAATTATGGAAATAATAGTAAAAATGTATCCGAACAAATTCAAGTAGATCACCAGTCTTTTTAGTGATCTTTTTTAGTGATGAGCAAATGAAATACCTAGACCGGAATAATCTTGTTCTTGCTGCATAATTGGTATTGGTCTTGATCATGCAGTCTAATAAGTTGTCTTGGTCTTGCTATAAGACTCGCAGCTACCAAGTCTTCAACTTTTTTGGTATATTTTTACTGGAGTAAGTCACTGGATTTTTATATGCAGGAATGTTTTGGAAATTTATTGACTTGAGTAATTTGTTTAAAATCCAAAGTAGATTTTTGTAATTATAGATAATTTTCTATTTCATTTAATGCATACTTATTCAGGTTTACTAAATATTTGTGTGAAGCATTTTCTCCATATTTCGATACCAGAAATGGGTGCAATAAAACAAATAAAGAAAAACGCAAGATTCTTGCATTTTCGATTTTAGTCTTGGACCGCTCCGTTATGGTATTTCATACTGGAACAGGTTTTTCTGTAATACGAAGACCAATTTAACTTATCAATCGTTTTCAAAACGTTAAAATCTTTGTGTTTTTCTGGATGTGCTAGAGGCATTATTTCACTATGTTGAGAGCAATTTTATACCTATTTGTTACGAGTTGAAGTATAAAACAATTGAATGGTTACAATTTTAAAATAGGTTATTTTTGTAAATCGCTAAAATGCACGAAAACTTAATTAAATTTTTGTTTTTTCTCACACAATTTATTACTGATTTTGGTAGTTGATATCTAGGTAGGGCATAAAACATTAATATATTTGTTTGTTTGTAAATAACTTGAAGACTATTTGTATAATAAAAATAAAAATGCTGCAGGTACTGTATTTTTTTTATTTTCTAAAAAATATTCCCTTTTTTATGTATTTTTTTTAAAGAAAATTCGCACATAACCGGTAACTGGTAGTGCAATACCCAAATGGTTACCAGATTCGCAATATAAATACTTATTCATTTTACTGACAGATTGGTAGTTTCCTGCTTTTTCACTTCCTACTGATAAAACCATTAATTTTGAAAGACTTGGATGTTATGGATCTCACCACGATTTTTTTAAATCGAGTTTTCATCAGATCTCAAACTTTTGAGATTTTAGAAGGCAGTAGCTCAAAAAACTGTACTGAATGCTACATGTTGTCAATTATTGGAAAAACAGCTGCTAAAAATTGAATACCCACCTTAGGGCTTCAAAAATCAATACTTTTTCCAAAACTTATTCGGAATTAGTAAGGGGTGTATATGTACTACTTTTTACAATAGAATATTTTGTTTCTACTAGCGATGGAAAAGTAAATTTGTTTTTGGGGGGTATATTGACATTTGAATTTTTAAAATACAGGGTGTCCCAAATAAGAGTGACTGATTTTAAACATAAATGCCAAGCTTATTAATTGCTCCAAAGAGATGGGGTTTTCACTAGTTTATCAAAGAGATTTTTTTAGGCTTGGCTGGCATTTCATCTCATCAACACAGGGTGTTTTACTAATCTTGGTCAAATTCAAAGGGGAAAATATGTATTTTTTCAAATGGAACACCCTATAATTTTTGATCTCATTCGAAAGAGCAATCATTGTCCTTTCCAAAAATGTATAGTTTTCTATCTTTTGTTTCATTAACAATAAAGATATTCGAGGTTTCAAGTAGTAGTACATTTTTAATTAGTAGTTTCATATGAATTTTGATGCCTAAAATCAACTCATGCTGTGACCATTTGAAAAAATACATATTCTCCCCTATGAATTTGACCAACATTAGTAAAACACTCTGTGTTGATGAGATGAAATGCCAGCCAAGCCTTAAAAAATCTCTTTGATAAACTAGTGAAAACCCCATCTCTTTGGAGCAATTAATAAGCTGGGAATTTATGTTTAAAATCAGTCACTCTTATTTGGGACAACCTGTATATATTTGTATGTGGAACAGTGATGATTATTATATTTTAATGAAATTTTCTAGTAATCGGTTCCTGAATATTTTTATTTCAACGTCAAATATGTGACAAAATTGTACAATTAGACATCAGTAAATGCTAACTAATAATAAGTTATTACATAGATGACTTATTCTATTTTCGGCCCAGGATTTTCTGTGACAGTTTCAGTTTGTTCTCTGGTGGTAACTTCATTAGATTGTTGAACCAATACTTCCTTATTTGGAGAAGTACTCTCTACATCGCTTTCTACTTTACTTTCTACCTCGTTCTTAACAGCTGTAATTTCTTCAGGAGTCGACTTAACTTGTGTAACAGGTTGAATTTCAACCTCTTTCACTTCTTTATGTACAGAAACGACTTGAACAATATTTTCTACTCCATCGTTTGTTGTATTTGTAATGTTGTTAGTAGTATCAGTGATTTTAACTGATTTTTCTTCAATAATGAGATTTGCATTATTGCTAATATCAATGTTGTCACTGTTATTAGCTATATTTGTTTGGTCTTGAGAAGCATTGTCGATGGGAGCTTCACTTTCATTGTTAGCCACTGGTATGTTGTTAACAACTTCTGTATTTTTGGCACTATTATCCTGTTTAATATTTTCAAGTACTCCTTTAGCTAGTTCCCTTTCATTATACCTGTCTCGAAGGGCAGTGAATAGACATAACTGAGTTTCGTATTCTCTTTTAAGTTCTGCATTATGTCTAATCATCATTTCTAATTTTTTGTGCATGAGATCGTAACGTTCTTTTTCAGCTTTTTGTTTTGCTTCCATTGAACTGATTTTTATTTCTAACTGTTGCACTTCCAAGTTGCGAATTCCTAATAAATCTTTGGTTATACGCACAACTTCTTTCAATGATTCTATTTGTTGAGTGAACGCCTCTATCTGTAATTCTTGGTTCTTTATTACTTTGGTTTTTTCGAATATCATACTCTTTGCTTTTGTTAAAGTTTTTTCAGACTCTGTTCGAACGAAGTCTACATCTTGAGTTTGCTTTTCGTTAAGGGCTTTGTATTTTTTAGCTTGTGATGCATCTTCTTCCATTTGAGAAACAAGCATTTTGTACACTTGAATTTCTGCATCTTTTGTCTGTAATATGAAATTAGTGTATTAATAAATGAAGCTCTCAAAACTCTGCTTAAAATTCGGTTCATTGGAAATTGATACTCACAAGAAAAACGAGGTAAGTTCATTTTTTTACATTTTATTTGTTTACAGGATTTTTTTTTATCGTATGGAAACATTACCTACTAATATAAATGGATAAACAAGTAACTATATACCCAAGACGTTGTGAGATCGTTATCTAAAACGTTGGGTTGGACAACTCGACGTTGTAGTGAATGATCCAAATGTTTTAGATATGCATTGATGTTTCACAAATTAGCTTCTGTTACATTCTAACCATTAGTAGTTTGGTAGTTATTAAAAGAGATACAATTTTTTTCCATCTATTATTAAAAAGTGATGTTGCAGACTTGATAAAAACATTAAATATCTTGAAAACTACAAGTTTTTGGATATGTAAAAAATAATAAACAGTATGTTTTCAAATGACACTTACAATGTTTGCATGAAGATTCCTCCCGTGAAATTGGAGAAAATGATATGAGGATTAAGTCTAGCACATTTACTTTTCGAAATACAGGGTGTTGAAGTTTTGAGAAATTAAATGTTTTAATTCGATAACTTTAAAATGGATAGATAAATTGATTTGACATTGGGCAGGTTGTTTTTAAATGTGAAAGGGCATACTTTGATGGAAAAATATTTTTCAATTTTTGATCCAGTGGTGTAGATTTGGAAGAATATGTTACCTTTCCCCTCCCATTTTTACGCCACTGATTTTTGAAGCAATTTTTATTTAATTTTGTATTCCTCGATGGTTTTCACGTGAAAAACCAATAACCTTTACATATCAAAAAATTTCTAGTTTTCAAGATATTTAATGATTTAATGAAGTTGGCAAGATTACTTTTTAATAATTCATTCATTCATTCATTGAAAATCATAATTGGAAAAATATTAACAAATTTAGTATCGCCTTAATGCCACCAATGTTTTTAACATCCACTAAAATAACAATATCTTCGGAAACATTTGTTTATTTTTCCACCTTTTTATCCATTTTTTTCTATCGCTTAATTATCAATCCTTAGTACCTATCGCTTGGATTTGTGTGCCATGTTTTTTTTTATGATAAAGTAGTACCCAAGGAATGCTTCCAAGTACGTGGCATCCATTAATTAATAGTTCTAGTTTCATGAAAATTCTACTTGTTTTCACATTAAATTCGATGGTGAAAACGGCCTATACATGTGTCATAGGCTACCGGTCTATTAACTTGAGTCAAAAATAAATTCCAAAATATTAGGAGATATAAATATAATGTTTTTAAGAAAAAGAGTTGTAAAAGTTATATTGTTTGTACATATAGTGCTTTTAAAAATAAAAAATATTTTGGCAAGGTTTTAATTTTACTATTAGTTCTCTGAATGGATACATTACATACCTGTAAACGTTTTTCTAAATCCTCTACTTTCCTAAGCAATTCTTCTTGGTTAATCTTTGGAGTCTACAAAAAAACGAGTACATTATTTGAAATTGTTGTTATTTTTATATTTAAAGTATTATACCTACCTGAGTTTCTGCCATTATGATAAACTAATGCGTATGAAATAGAAGTGCTAACAACTCGAGACGTTAAGAGAAAAGGCATATTTTTAGATTGTAGGTGACTTCTGGATCATTTATTTTTAGAAAATGTTTAATCCAATTCGAACTTTTTAAATTTCCCACGAATTTTATTGACTGCTACGATGCCAAGTTTATGTTTCCAAAATAGAAGTTACGGAATTAAGAAACAAGAAGGAATGGGATCCAAATACCATTACCAGACTTGGAAAGAATGCCATTCAATGGTACAGAGACGGCTAGAAAGCGATAGGAGGAACTGGGATAGGAGTATTCGGGCCAGGAACCAAACACTCTTGGGAAAAACCATAAGTATGTTTCAAGTGGAAATCCACGTCATGAGAAAGTTCAGTTCAATATTGATAAAGGATACAGAAGATAAAGGATTATTATAATGTCGGATAATCAAGCAGCCATTAAAGCACTGAGCTCTTGTGTAATCACTTCCAATAAAATGGTGTGGGAATGCCTAGACAAATTCAATGAACTAGGCGAGAACAATATAGACACCTTACTATAGACTCCAGGACACACTGGAATAGAAGGAAATGAAATAGCAGATGATAACTGGCAAAGATGGGGACTGAAATACCTTTCTAGGGGTCTGTACCCTTTTGCGGAATCAGCTCCAATGTGATATTGAAAGAAATAGATAAAGCCGAGAAAAAGGGAAGATCTGACCATTGGAAAGATTCTAGTAGGGCTTATACAATCAAAGATTCTTCTGGGTGACTACAACCCGTTGAGATCAAATGAATGCATAAGTCGAAGTAAAACTGCGCTAGGAGTTTTAACGGGGATCCTAACGGGACATTTTCGCCTGAATGGACACCTGAAAAATCTCAAAACAGTGGAGAAAGAAGAATATTGATTTTGTAGCATGGAAGGAGAAACCTCCATCCACATACTTTCCAACTGCACAGCACTTCAGAATCTTAGAGCACAGCACCTGGGAGAATGCTGAATAGTTTTTGTTTACAAGAGACAACATGGATATTAATGTTAAAAGTTAGTAAACACATTATTACAGCCTCGTCCTGTTAAAATGATATTTCTCCGTCGACCGTGTATTAACATATGCTATTAACGTTCTCAAAATTGGACAAAATCATACATTAATGACCCCTATTAATGCATAATTTACATAAATCAACGATTTCTCTGTAGGCAACCCAACGCACATCTTATACATTATATTCATATTGACAGTTACCTGCTGTGGTGTAGGCAACCAAACATACATTTCAGTGTCATTATTCATTTTTAACAATGACAAATGAATAATTTCATTTTTTTAAATATTGAGAAAAACGTATAAAACTTATACAGTCGACGGAAAAGCTTTGTAACTAACACGAGTATTAAATTCATTCATTTATATTGACAGTTACCTGTGGTGTAGGCAACCAAACATACATTTCAGTGTCATTATTCATTTTTGACAATGACAAATGAATATTTTCATTTTTTAAATATTGAGAAAAACGTATAAAACTCATACAGTCGACGGAAAAGCTTTGTAACTAACACGAGTATTAAAAGGGCAATTAACAATCTTGAACATTATCTCTTCCCTCATCTGGTTGAATAACTATTACGATGAGTCCGAAAAGAAACAAGGCATAGGTAGCTCTGACAAGGCCCATCTCTGTATTATGGGAATTAGTGTAGACGATGGACAAAACTTACTCCATGATTTCAATATATTTATTATCCCTTGGAAGAGATTCAAGTGTTGCCAAGCTGTAATTATAATCATATTATAATCATTTAGCGATATCTATTGGTAACAACGCGCACTATTGAATACAATATTACAGGAAACTGTAATAATACTTTTTTATTTTTTTATTTCTTAGACCTTTGTTTAGATCTGGCAATGACGCAATTACATCACATTCGATTGTTCTCGATCTATCTTCTAATTCTAACCTAAAAAAGTTTGAAATTTGAAAGTGTGATTGACATCTTAAATTTCTTGTCATCTCAAAAATTCAAACAACGTAGAAGATTCTTTCACTCATACGATTAATCATATATCAACTACGTTATGTTTAATAGAAAACTATAAATTCAATTAATATATACGTGATCTTTTTGTCCTACATCAACCTTTCGCTCTCTCAATGTGGTGGTATATTTGAGTATAATATTCAAGAAACATTCTGTCAATCATAAAAGCAAATATACATTCTTGTATAAAATATAAGAGGTAGTACCTATAACTGTAAGGTAGGAAAGATTGAAGTATTTAAATTGATGATTATTGTAGGTTAATATCAAACAGTAAAAAATGGAGGAATACACCCGAGAACCTTGTCCCTGGAGAATCGTAGATGACTGTGGAGGTGCTTTTACAATGGGTTTAATTGGAGGAGGAGTTTTTCAAAGCATAAAAGGATTTCGTAATGCACCTTCAGGAATAAACAAAAGACTTGTAAGCTCAATACTTATTGACAACAAATCATAAAAGATTATCATTAAAATTTAGAGTTTTGTAACACTATTTATAATAAATAAAACCTACCACAGTTGATAACTGAGGATTGATGAATATTGTAATAATAATAATAATTTGTTATGCAATACTCCAAACTTAATATGTAATGTATATTTTGTTGTAAGCAATATGATTTTATATATTTATGCAATCATCTATTAAGCAATTTTTTTCATATTGCTATTTATCTTTAGATGTTGGTTTACATAATTGCTTGCTATTCCAATCTTTAAATTAGTAGCTTGTCTCATTACAAGTAGCTAACTGTATCATATATTATAGTTTGAAGATGCTTTCATCAGAGATTAAGATGTAATAAATCAAAAAATAAATACAAATAACATACTTCTTCTTTTTCTAGATTGGTAGTGTAACTGCTATAAAACAGAGGTCACCTATAATTGCTGGAAATTTTGCTGTGTGGGGAGGTATGTTTTCAACTATAGATTGTGCTTTAATCCATGTAAGAAAGAAGGAAGATCCATGGAACTCAATAATTAGTGGAGCAGCCACAGGAGGTATGTATGCTGTAGCGAAGGATATTTTTAATACATAATACCCATTTACATGAAAACAAATTTGATATTTTGAATGGGTAGCTGCGAATATATCACACAAAAAGAGAGCTACGTTATTTACTACTATGCTTTCCATCTACAATTCAACAACTAAAATTATTGAACACTACTGAAATGTTGAATTGAAAAATATAAAAGAGAGAAGAGAGAGAGAGAGAGATATAGTAAAAGAGATAAATACCTCAAAATAATAAACAAAAAAATATTTACTTGTTATTGTTAATGTTATGGTTCAGACTGGTTATGTTTTTGACACAATATCTTGTTTCAACTAAAGACGTGGGCACCTAATAATTTTCACTAATTTTTGGGCATTACGTGTATATAGAAAAAAATTTTATCGAAGGATTTAGACAAATAAGATGAATGTAATATGAAGAATATTACTTGAAAGAGAGAGGTTGAGAAAATTTGGATTGATCCAGCTACTTTTCCACCACAATATTCAACTGGCAAGATGTATTCTACATTGCACAGTATCATTAATTCACGATAATTCATTAACTCACATTTTGCAGAAGTTTTCAGTTGTCTTAAAAAAAACAATTACTATGTTCATATTTTTGTCTACTTTTAAATGTTTCTATTTTAGGAATTTTAGCAGCTCGAAACGGTCTTCCAGCAATGGCAGGTAGTGCTTTCATAGGAGGAGTGCTTTTAGCTTTAATAGAAGGAGTTGGTATATTATTTACTAGACTATCTGCAGAACAGTTCCAACCACAGCTACCTCCTATGGATGATCCCTCAGTATTAGGAGAACAACAGTCAGGAAATCCAGGAAGTTATTCTTTTCAATAGGTTCCTCCTTATTTTGTTGATTAGTTGTAAATTTATTTCTCATTTAATTAAAAACGCCAAAGAAATGCTTTTTGTTTATTATGATCCTCACTCCCTCATCCATGACCTTGTGAACAGTATAGTTATAATTAGACTGAAGATTTAAAAATAATCCTCCAGTTGCCGGACAAGCACTAAAGTTTGGCAAGTTTATCTGAAGCTATGCGGCATCGGTAAGAGGCGAGGAAAAACATGGCGCCTATCTGTCAAACGTACAAATGGCGTACGGTACCTAATTTACCAAGTAAAACTGAAAATACAAAGGTAACTGACAATACCAACGCCACTGGATAAATCAATATCAGTCAATTGACGAAGTGAGAGGGAAGATCTCACGCACGCGCTTGCCAATAAGAAGTCAGCTGGTTGATACAAATCACCAATTATGTAATTCGGAGGGTGTGGTCATTATGGTTTTCGTACAACGCTGCCAGAGCTTCAAAAAGCCCATAACAAATTTGGAAAAGTCTTCATCTTTAAATATTCATGAATTGAAAAAATAATGTTAATAGAATAAATCCAAGGAAACAAGCACATTATAAAATTAACGTTTAATCATATTTTTAATATTGTTAATAATAAAAAGACCCTTTTCTAATTATTATCACTACATAGTTAACACTTCAGTTTTTTCATAGTTAAACGTGGCAATGTCGAATGTTTTCGACTGCATTCCTTTCACGGTTTCAGATAAACTTGCCAAAGTATACATATGCTTCAATTTTTTAATTGACAGCAACATTAAACGTGCTTCGTAGTTTTTATGATGAATCTAATGATTATTGTCATCAAGCATTCTTTACACAACTCTGGTTCTTATAGCTATCTTGATCGTGTTTGAATTCATTTAATTTTGATTTGGTGTACCAGGACTTCCTACCTACCAAAAACTTGAAGGATGATAGAGAGACTCAAAATAATTATAGTACTTCACATAACATTTTTTCCTTCGGCCCTTCGTTGGCGAACTATACTGCAGTGTTAAGTATAAGAGTCCTATCTGCATGTTTCATGGAATCTCAGATCTTTGGGTAGGCAAGGTTATTTTTCTATTTGTTAAGTAAAAATGTCGTATATCCTTCATCAACGGTCAAAATTCAATATTATTCGTTTGTCGTATGTGCAATTATTCATATTTTGTCGGAACTACAGCATATTAAGTCTCAACGTCGTAATTGCAGTTCAAATACGACATATGCACTTAATATGATGCAAATACGACATTATTCAGTTCGTCAGTAAACATGTTCGTGGTACCTATATTTAAATATTTGATTCACATATGTGAAATTTCAATTTCTTTTAAATCAAAATGTGTTTGAATATATTTGTTATAAAATCTTTTCTGTAAATATTGTTTTTTAATTATTTTCACTATCAATTGTGTAATATTCAGAATTATTTTATATAACTTTAACCTGAATTGTCGTAACTAACAAAAACCTCCTGTAGAATCTCACGAAGAAAAAATAAGTAGAGATTCAAATTCCACTATAACATATGTAGGTACATAGGCTGAAATCTTCCACTTGCAAAATGAAAATACTTAAGATGGCACTCTGACAAACAGTTTAACTTAATTTTCTGTAAAACTGTATATATGCAGATACGACTCTTAATAGGGCAGTATAGTGCAAAAATCGAGGGGTAGGAATGATTTTTTATTTATAAGTATTAAATGGATTATTGTAAATTGGTATAGTTTCAACTCTTCATCAACACTATAATTGCACCCTTTTTGGCGTTGTTGAGTGCAACGTGACAACACCGCTAATAAACGGTTGAAACCGCTCCTCTGGCGGGAGAAGAGACGTTAGAACAAAGCCAGCTGATTCTTCTGAAAACGTTTGAACAATAATATCTATTCTTTTTTCTCTTATTCTTTTGGGAATCAAATCACAATAATGTTTTTTATTTTTTATTTCGACGTTTCGGTAGCGTTCCAGCTACCGTTGTCAAGATTAACTAGTCATAAAATTAAAAAAATAATTTTTGGTCCCTATCTGACACAACGAAAAAATATGACAACTAGACAATCAATAATATTTTGAAGACTACAAAACTTTGTTGTCAAATTTTATTAAGGTCCATTCATAGTAGATCACACCTCTGGTAAAATGTGAAATGAAATATTTTATTTTATGACATTCTAAAGATATGATAGTCTACTAGAAATGGAATCCAGTGAGGTGCACGTTTCAGGAACGGTTTTTATTGGGATAGCGCTTTTTTTTTAGCTTATTTTGGAAATGTTGTTAATAAAACGCGTTTGTTGTTACTTTTTTGTGTATGATCATTTTTGTTTTCAAAACATGTATAACTCAGTTTGGTGATTTTATGTATTGAAGTGTATATCGATTAACAACTATTCCAATGATAAATGATAAAAAAAACCTGGATAAAAACTTATGATGCTATCCTGATAACGCAGGTAATTGATTTTTGAAAATTTCTCTTTCTAACATTGGTAACCAAATTTGACTACATTCGGCTGAAATACCAGCTACACATTTATCTGCATTTAGTTGTATTAAAGCACTTTCTTTGATTTTTCGTCTTTCACTATTGGGCTCTTTCAATATTATTTTTGTCGAATCCCATTGAATTTTATGCCCCTCTTCCCAAGCATGTTTACAAATACCTGACTTAAAGAACTCCCAATCTTTGATGTATTTTTTATGTTCACTTATTCGGACTTTCAATGGTCTAGATGTTTGACCTAAATAGAATTTGTCGCATTCACAAGATATCTGATATATGCAATTTTTTGAAGATTGTTCTTCATTTTTTGGTTTCGTTTTTGTTAAGATAGATCTCAAATTATTGTTAGATTTAAAGCTGGCTCGAATATTAAATTGATTACCAATTTTCTTAATTCTTTCTGACAAAACCCTAACATACGGTATTGTCAAGTTTTTAAAAATTATGTTAGCTGATTTATTAATATAATTGTTATTATTAGACAAAGTTGATTATGATTTAATGGATTTATTGATAAATGTCCCTTATACTAAGCTACCAACTGATCCTAACAAATCAATTAAAAACAAAATTTATAAGACACTTTTCAAATTCAAGAACGAATTTGCTAACCGTGAAAGAACAATGTTAACACCTAAATACAGTAAACCACCACATTTTTATGGTTTACCAAAAATTCATAAATAAAACATACCATTACGACCAATTTGTAGCACTATTAATTCCCCATGCAGCAAACTATCAAATTATATATCAAAAATCATTGAACCCCTCGCAGGACAGACAGATTCATACACCAAAAATAGCAATCATTTTTTAGAAAAACTATCAGATTTAAAGTTCAACAAAAGCCATTATTTGGTCAGTTTTGATGTAGTGAGTCTGTTCACAAATGTACCGGTACAGAAAACAATAGAACTTGTCAAATCAAAATTAGAAATAGATCAGACCCTTACAGAAAGGACCAAATTGAGCGTAGAATTATTAAAATTATGTATAACAAAAACACATTTTCGAGTGCGTAAAACTTTATTTTACGCACTAGTGCGTAAAGAAAAAATTCCAATATGTATATGTAGTTATAGATATCTAGTCTTATAAAAATATAGGTATAATAAACAGATATTAAATCTAAGTTTTTTTCATAAATTGGAGATAGAAACCAATAGAATTCGGTAAAGTAACCTAATAATTATTGTTAAATAATTATTGAGTACTGGAAATAATACGGTAAATAGGTATAAGTTGGCGGTGAGTGACTGACATTTCTTTGTGAATTGAATCTGACATTTAAAATTTAAATTGAGATCTTCCGACTATACCTAGAGTAAGCAATTGTATTTTATATTTAGGAATTGAATATTTTTATAAAACTATGATGTTATTTTGGATTATTATAAAAAGACTCTTCTAAAGAAAAATTTAACTTACTTTACGCACTAGTGCGTAAAGTATGTTTCTTTACGCACTAGTGCGTAAAGAAAATTACTATTAAACTTTTGTATTTCAATTAAATATTCGCTAGTAGAAAAAATATTGTATGCAATTCGTGTGTAAAGACCTTTTTTTCGACTCATGTGATTGTCGCATTCGCCTTCGGCTCATGCGACAATATTCACATTCGTCAAAAAAAAGGCTACTTTACACACTAGTTACATAAATAACTATTATGAACAGAATTTTGGTCTTGCCATTGGCTCTTGCCTCTCACCAATTCTATCAAATATTTACATGGAACATTTTGAAGCCAAAATAGTGAATAATCAAAAATTAGAACCAATTGTCCGGTGGAGATATGTAGACGACATTTTTGCAATATGGCCTTATGACTTAGTATCTCTGAATGATTTTTTAGTAAATATAAATGAAGGAGAAAAATCTATAAAATTTGAAATTGAAAATAACAATTTTTTACCATTTTTGGATATTCTTATCAATAAAACACCTACAGGGTATGAAACAAGTGTTTATCGTAAGCCAACACACACTAATAGGTATTTGAATTTTGAATCAAATCATGCTATAAGCGTTAAAAAAGGGGTAGTAAAATCTTTATACGATAGGGCCAGAATCATTTGTTCTAATGATAATCATTTCACAAAGGAGAAAACTCTACTGAAAAATGTTTTAAATGCCAATAATTACCCGGCAGAATTTGTAAATAAAGAAATCAAGAATATAGAGGAAGGCTCATTGTTAATACCCCATAATAATAACAATAATATTAATAATTCAGCTAACATAATTTTTAAAAACTTGACAATACCGTATGTTAGGGGTTTGTCAGAAAGAATTCAGAAAATTGGTAATCAATTTAATATTCGAACCAGCTTTAAATCTAACAATACTTTGAGATCTATCTTAACAAAAACGAAACCAAAAAATGAAGAACAATCTTCAAAAAATTGCATATATCAGATATCTTGTGAATGCGACAAATTCTATTTAGGGACCAAAAATTATTTTATCAATTTTATTGCTAGTTAATCTTGACAACGGTAGCTGGAACGCTACCGAAACGTCGAAATAAAAAATAAAAAACATTATTGTGGTTTGATTCCCAAAAGAATAAGAAAAAAGAATAAGTAATTTTATAGTGTACCTAGTATTATTTTCATAGGTTATTAAAACCGCATTGATTTTTATTATAGATTTCTTATTATAATTTTTTTTGCTGGGACTGCTTCAGTTTTCAGTAGTATTATAGAGTGCAGTCACGTAGCTATAGCTTTTACATGGGGAGGGTTTTGGTTTTTTTCATCTGATAGGTTTAGAAGGAGAAAGCTTTATTGAAGGCGCCGCCTAAGGCAAAAGAACGAGTGCCACGACCTAAAGCAATTTTTCAAGTTCAAGAAATAATGTCAAGTTTTTTTTAAATTATTTGTTTGACTTGGCTACATCTAAAAGTATTTTTAAACATCGTTTTTTGTTTTGCCCCTTTCTGCTGAAATGGTTATAACCATCTATATATTTTTTTTAGAGGAGCCGTCCCTTAGCCTGCACCACCTCAGCCTCTTGGGCTTATTGTGGATTCTCCTAACATTCTGACTACAGCCTATTCATCCAATCCGTTCCCTGTATTAGCTCATACAGGTTCTTTACTGGTTGGTTGTAGAAGTCTTCTGAAGTCATTTGGGGTCTTCCATTTAGTTTTTGCCCAGCGTCTCACAGTTGCATAATATGTGCAGAGCTGTTTCAGTGTCCTTTTTGCATCTCCTGCATGTGAGGTCTACTTTATACAACCCTATTTTGTTCAGGTGCTCCTTTGTGGGAAAGTCTCCCGTGAGAAGCCCCGTTATGGTGCGTAGTTTGTTCCTGCTCATTGAGAGCAGTTCTGTTGCTACTTTTTTGATAGTTCTTTTATAAATTTCTTCCCATGTGTTTGCCTGGGCGTATTCTTCCAGTTTTATGGATTGTTCTTTTACCCACCCTTTTAACCATGACCTAGTGGATCATCTGGGGATGCCCACCGATGGTTCGGGTCCGTTCATCAGTGTTGACGATTCTGCTCTTGCAAGTTCGTCAGCTTTTTCATTGCCAGCGATTCCTTTGTGACCTAGGACCCACTTCAGTGTTACACTGTTCCGAGTCGCCAGTCTTCTAAGGTCTTCGCCGCATTCCCATACCAGCCGAGATGTTACCTGTATATTAATTTGGGAGCACCTATTTTAAAAAGTGATAGATGATTGAGAATTGAAGCTTTTATTAAAACAGAAAATCAATCTCACAAAAGTAAATTCAACCTCTTCAGCTAAATTATTCACAATTGTTGAGAAATCTATTTCTATTGCCACGTCCCGATGAATACTCATACTGCCTCAGTATGCTAATAAAAAATTATTGTACCTTTATTTTTTTTTCTATGGGGAGGGTTTGAACCCCCAAACCCCCCCTGATAGAGTGTAACCTTCAGTATGAGATGATAATAATAGACGACGAGTTAGCTGCCCGTCTTTAGCCGGCTTACGTAATGACGAATTAATTGCTTTTATTTGGATCATACTGTATATTTAGCAACAAATTTAACGTTCAAAGGTTTATCATTGCTGACAAGGAGTGATAACTTTCAATCAATATATTATTAGTTATGCATAAAATAGTAGAAGTAAACAGTGGCGTCTCAAGAAACAAGAAAATATCCTCTCACAACCTACTATTATATCACCA
>CAJUYG010002940.1:31474-56898 GCA_910591675.1 Galerucella calmariensis
ACAGCCAGGGAAGTAGTTGTGGCGTCTTAGTGAACGGTCTTTGTTCTCTGTGATTTTCAAAGACTTTGTTGGGCTACCTTCGACATTTATTGATAACTGTAAATAAAGTAGATAAAACACTTACATTTGGAACCATCCACGGCGCAATCTCCATCCCAATACCATTTGGACTGCACCATTTTTACCATGCATAAACCATCACTTAAAATCGTTATCGACCATTTCCATTGACTCCCATGCTCACCTGTCATCTTCCGTCCAAATGACATTTATTGGAATGCTAGCGCCACAAGTGCTGCAAGGTTGAACTTTTCAAGAAACTGAAAAAGTGCGATAGTGCACAAGCACTGATTTCCATTTACCGACCGGCGAATATGCCACCTCATTTATCTCTTAGTCAAAGTCATACATCACATAGTTTCCCTTTCCCTATGATACTGACTCCATAGATAACATAACACTGAACTGACTCTAGGTCCACTACGTTAGAGCAACCTCGAGCAAGTACCTGTGTTTATATAGTAACTCACCCAGGTCTCTATAAAAATCTGTTGCATGTCATTAATAATTCTACTTGGAAAAAGTGTGAGAATCAAAAATATTTTTAAGTTTAGAATTGCTGGAGTGAGGAACTTTTGTCTTAAATCTTTAACTTCAATCCGTTGCAGTATTCAGATTAAGATTATATTATAGTAAACACTATTAAAAATTACATTAAAAATATAGAAATTAGTTTGTAATGGTGAGTTTTTGAAAAAATAATAATAAGTTTGATGTGATTACGTATTTTTAAAGACTACAAGTCTTTATTGTCACAAAGGAAATTTCTGTGATCACATATTCTATTAAATGCAGACATACAACGAAAGGAAACTTTGTAAAGTTACAAAAAAATTTCGCAGCTGATAAAAAATTATATTTATGATAAGCAGAAAAATGTACAAAATTGGAAACACCCGGAATAATAGATTGTTGTCTCTTCTTCTGAGTTGTCTGGAAGATCTCGTTTTACCCAGTGCATTCTGGGAGTGTCTCAATATTAAAAAACTAATAATTTATTTCCTAACGAAATTTTTAGTAAATATATGCTAAATTTAGTAAATGTTTTAAATTTGAAAATAAAATTGAGCTCCTTAAAATATTTATGATTTAGAGTCTAGTTGTGTGAAAAATAATATTTTAAATAATTTTTTAAGTCAAAAAGATGCTATAATAAATAAATGTTTTGAATTTGAGGAAAAATTTGACGTGTCTCAAAATATTATACAAATTCATTAGTGAAATTATTGTCCTTTTCATATTATAGAGTTGATAAAATTTACGCTTTATATTTTATTATTTCTGTTTTAATAGTTTTCTGTTTAAAAAAAAATATTACCGGAATTCCTGTATGAGTTGCCTAAAGCAATCGGTTTTACCTAGGGAATTCTGAATGGATTCTAATATTTCAAAAATTATAATGTCACATTAAAATGGTTAATAATATGCCTGACTAAATGAATGTCTTTAAAACTTTCTTAATATACAGGGTGTAACAAAAAGGCAGGTCATAAATCATACCACATATTCTGGGGTTAAAAATAACTCGATCCAACCCAAGTTACCCTAGTACAAATTTGCATGCGAAAAAAGTTACAACCCTTTGAAGTTATCAAATGAAAATTGATTTTTTTCAAATATTTCGACAGTTGTTCGACATATTATAATTAATAATCAAAAATTTGGGACCCTCGAAAAACTTAAAAATTCATTGACTTTTTATTTTTGCTACTCGAAATTTTTGAAGCATAATGAAAAATAGGCCGTATCTCGATAAAAACTGATAATTGTAAAAAGTACTAGGGGGCAAAAAAGTTTCAAAAATAATGTGTTTGAATAATGGTGCCACAATAAGCATCAAATTGTAACGTACACAAAAATTCTGGGGGGGTTTAGGGAATCTCAACTCCCATAAATTTTTAACGGGGAGCAATAATTCCTTAATATTTTTTTCAAGATGCTCTAATCATAAAAAAGCCACTTGTCAACTTTCATTATAGTATGTCGAACAACTGTCGAAATATTGGAAAAAATAAATTTTCATTTGGTAACTTCGAAGGGTTGTAACTTTTTTCGCATGCACATTTGTACTAGGGTAACTTGGGTTGGATCGAGTTATTTTTAGCCCCAGAATATTTGGTATGATTTATGACCTGCCTTTTTGTTACACCCTGTATATATCTCTGTATCTGAATTCAGCTATAGAAAAAAATTCTTGACCTATTCTTAATTTTTTATCATACAATTGATAAAATTTTTATTTTTATTTAATGAGGTACAATATTGAAGAGAAGAATTAAATTTTCAAGCGATTCTTTTGTTTATTAAATACTTTTTTGTATTTTTTTCATTAAAAGGAAAAATATTGAATGTTGATTATAACCTAAATGATTGAAAAATTTGCTTTCAGAAAGCTGAAAAAACTTCACCTGAAAAAAAAACAAAATCCACATAAAAAGATCCTCTTGCTGGGGTGTTTCCAATATTTAATATATCTATAAAATTATTGGAAGAGAAACATCCTATTCGAAAAATTGTGAATAGCAAAAACATTTCAGGCACACTTTTTAAATAACAAAAATGAGAAATAAGTTTATGAATTTTTAAAAATAAATTGAAATTTGATAAATAAACAAAATTATCAAAAACAATTTGTTTTCAAAATAAAATAATTATGAATTCACATAAAAATATCCTATGCTGGGGTGTTTCCAATATTTGATATATTTATAAAATTAGTGGAAGTGAAACTTCCTATACGAAAAATTGTGAATAGCAAAAAAATTTCAGGCACACTTTTTAAATAACAAAAATAAGAAATCAAGTATAAAATTTCAAAAATAAATAGAAACATGATAAATAAACAAAATTATCAAAAACAGCTAGTTTGCAAAATAAAATAATTATTAATTGCCATCGAATTTCAATGCTTAAAACGGAAATTTTTCTAAAATTATAACTTATTATTTTCACAATTATTTCTATTTTTGTTATTAGTTACAACATTCTCCTACCTTTAGGCATTCGCAGTTCTTGAGCTGTAACGAGACCGGTAAAACTGTAAAAGAAAGAAAACGATAACTATATATTAATTTCATATTGTTTGATTATCAACTGTGAAAAAAATATTTAAGAAATCTATTTCAAAATGAGAATTGAATGAGAATTTGAAGAATTGATAAAAATGGATTCTTAAAGAGGAGGAACTCTATCTCTAATAATTTGAATTCAACGCTGAAAATAGGTCTTCGCCCGTTATTTTGGTTATACGCGCACATTAAATAGGTACATTGTTTATTGAAAAATTTGGAAAAAGATCAAATTCAACCAGTTCATTGCCAGTGGAAAACATTCTTTGAACTAATTTTTTAACAAGTTAGGTTATTGTTAATTAAAAAAATGTTCTTGAACTCCCTTGTTTATTTTAAACTGAAAAAAATGTTAAAATAATTGTCTTGACAATGTTTCGCGTCATGACAATACCGAGACACGTCAACTTTTGAATTGAGTTGTGCGTTATGTAAACATACATGTAAATGTACAGGGTGATTCACGCATGTATACCATAGTCGGTGTTGTTTTTTTCAATTAAACACCCTGTATATTTGCATATTTTTGAAATCCTCCTAATAAACCGATTCCAACAAACTAAATAATGTATGGTCAATTATAAATTATGCAGGGTGAAATTTTAAAATTAATAATTTATTACACGTGAAATATTGGTACTTTTTTAAATTAGCTAAATATGGATTTATCAAAAATCTAAACTAACTAATTATTAGACGTATTTGTATATTTAACAAAACCTGCTACGCCCATGAATTTTATCATAAATACCTAAAAATTGCCTAAAAACGCCAATAATTAGACAAAATCGGTAAATAATGTGGATTGTTTTCTATTCTGTCAGTTGTTGATGTGTTGACAGTGTATACTGAAAAAGTAAAATCTTTGTCAAACACTTTCCTTGTCGACATAACAATGAAATATTTAACTGAGACTCACCGAATTGAGATTTTAATGATGATTGGGTATGGGGATAACTGCAGAAGTCAAGGTGAAGTGGCAAACTTATTTAATCACAGGTATCCCGAATTATTGCCTAATATTTCACAAAGTACTGTGACTAAAATTCATGCACAATTCAGAGAACTTGGACATGTCAAACTATTGAAAAGAAAACCACACTTCGTTGAAGATGATGTGAAGGTGGATATTTTGTTAAGTGTCGAAGAGAATCCAACTTCAAGTACACGTCAAATTACCCGTGAAAATAATGTTAGTCATACAACTGTTCTAAGATGTCTTCATAAAGAAAAACTTCATCCCTACAAATTAACTTTTGTGCAGGAGTTAACAGAAGACGATCCAGATCGTAGAATGGATTTCTGCGAAAGATTGATGAATAAGCTGAACAGAAATGAGATAGCTCTTGGTACCATTTTTTTTTCTGACGAATCAACATTCACATTGAATGGAGAGGTAAACCGACAGAACTGTAGATATTGGTCAGCAGAGAATCCTAATTGGATGCGTGAGACACATACTCAGTACCCTCAAAAGGTGAACGTTTGGGCGACCATATTATTGGTCCTATATTTATAGATGGAAATTTGACAGCTGAGAAATATTTAAATATGCTTAGAAATGAAGTTATTCCTGCGCTGGCAAACTTATATCCCAACGCAATAGATCCTAGCTTACCGAATGAAAATGTTTGGTTCCAGCAAGACGGGGCAACACTCCATTATGCTTTAATGGTAAGAACTTATTTAGATGAAATCTTCCCCAATAAATATATTGGACGAAGAGGTAATATTGAGTGGCCAGCTAGATCGCCAGATCTTACTCCGTTAGATTTTTTTCTGTGGGGTTATCTCAAGAACAAAGTATATGCAACACAACCAACTAGCATTGTAGACCTCAAAGACAGGATAACTACAGAAATACGGAATATTTCACCTCAAACTTTAAACAAAGTTAAGGAGGAGTTCTATAGGAGACTGTGCTATTGCCAACAACTAGGTGGAGAACATTTGAGCATGTATTAAAATCAAATACATCAGGTATTTTATGTATGTGTTTAATAACTGTAAACATAAAAATTTCACCCTGTATAATTCATAATTGACCATACATTATTTAGTTTGTTGGAACCGGTTCATAAGGAGGATTTCAAAAATATGCAAATATACAGGGTGTTTCATTGAAAACAAACAACACCGACTATGGCATACCTGCGTGAATCACCCAGTACATTTACATTCATGTTTACATAACGCACAACTCAATTCAAAAGTTGACGTGTCTTGGCATTTTTTATAATTTTCTAAAATAATGACAAAAAGAATTTTATTCCATAAGTGGTTTCCACACTGTATATATCTATATAAAGGTACTGAATATGATCACGTCCTAAATTTTTGAAACATTTCTATACTATGTAGTATAAGTTAGCAAAAACTGCGAATCAGCTATTCATTATAAAAAAAATTATTAAAAACAAAGTATTCTGACGTCAACTTGTTAATTAAATGCATAGGAAGGGCTCCACTGAGCGAGATATTATTACAATAACCTGACAATTTTTTAATTTTTCAAAGTTTTCAGACATCATAATTTTCTCAAATTAATAATTAATGCGCCTACCCACAATGACGGGTTGAGACATGTTTGCAGCATTGAATTAAAATCTTGAATAATGGAGATAGCATTCCTCTTTAAGAATATCTTTTCCAAATTTCTCAAATGTCAATACTTACTGTGAGAAATATTTTCATAATCATTAAATATAACATTTACCAAAAAAATATTGATTCACTCCTGACGATCGGAATGTAATTATGAAAGCTGTGAAGTAATATAATGCTATTTTTCTGCTGTGCAATTTTTTATTTTACGATTTAATTTCATAAAAAACATTCTTTCTATCAACTACATTCATTTTCGATATTGGAGAAATCCCTTTTGAATTTATATCTATAACACTAGTGTTCTTTTAAAACAAATTTCTAATTGAAATTATCTAACAAATTTAAAGTTTTCAAAAAAATTTTAGTCTTGCCACAATTTTAATAAGTATATCAAACATTAACAATGTATATTTTTAAATAAGATAATCAAAAATTACCTGAATAACATAAAAGATTCCCTCATATTCAGACACTATTGAAATACTAACTAACAATGAATAATATTCTTTGTATAAATTCGTAATGCAGTTTTTTTAATAGATAAGAAAAAAAAAACTGGCCCGGTTTTTACTTCATTTTATTGTAGAAGAATTAGTCACTCCATATTACCTATATATTTAGTCGATCAGTTTAAGCAAATAATTTTAATTTTAAACAGAATCGGCTACGATACATTTTTATTTGGGATTTAAATATACAGAGTGGGTTTTAAAAATATCAAACGACTCACAGGATTTTATTGAATTTTAATTTGTGATAGTTTTATGATGTGAACGATGTTATGTTGGTATAAATATTCTTGTCTGAAGTTTACATTATTTAAAAAATTACTTACAGTAATAATTTCTTAAAGCGTTTCAATTGTAATAGAGAGATGTATGAAAATTTAATTGAAGTGGATAGAAAATAAAGTGAAATTATAAAGTTTATAGGGAACAATTCATACAGTATGGTAGAAATGATAGAGATAGGAATGAATTCATTATTTTGTAAACCGTTTTAGGCGAACGTCGTGAGACCCGTAAATTTTTATTTTCAAATGGGCACTTCGTCAGACTGCTTTTCTTATTTTTAGCGTCATCTATGTGAGCATTATCAATAAAATCTTCAAATGAAAAAAGTGGGTCTTGCAATTCAACAATTGAAAGGTTTTAAATGACCTATTCCTCTCTTTCAAGTATCCTCATGTAAGGAAATCGAGAGTAGTTGAATCAGGGAACATTGGTGGTTTATCTCTTCGACCACCGATTTGGACACACGTTCTCCAAGTAGTTTCTCACCTAGTTAGAACAGTGCAGAGACGCACTATCTTTCTGGGAACAGCCAGTTTCATTTGGGGAACAAAAAATTCTGAAGAAATCTTTAATATTCAGGATCTGTTAAGGTTTCTATGAGTAAACAAGTTTTTGATTTCCTCTACAACAATGTCATTATCCACTTGACAATAACAATTATGTTGCTTGTCAATAAAATAATTTCAACAGATTTAAAACGTAGTTATGCAGAAAGTGACCTATCGCAGCACTAGAGGCGCTACTAATTAATTGTTGAAGCAGTCACGTAGCTAAAGCTTTTACATGGGAAGGGTTTTGGTTTTTTTCATCTGATAGGTTTAGAAGGGGAAAGCTTTATCGAAGGCGCCGCCAAAGGCAAAAAAATCGAGTGCCACGACCTAAAGCAATTTTTCAAGTTCAAGTTTTTTTTTTAATTATTTGTTTGACCTGGCTACTTCTAAAAGTATTTTTAAACATCGTTTTTCGTTTTGCCCCCTTCTGCTGAAATGGTTATAACCATGTATATATATTTTTTAAAGGAGCCGTCCCTTCGCCGGTACCACCTCAGCCTCTTGGGCTTATTATGGATTCTCCTAACATTCTGACTACAGCCTATTTAGCCAATCCGTTCCCTGAATTAGCTCATACAGGTTCTTTACTGGATAAGTGTAGAACTCTTCTGGAGTCATTTGGGGTCTTCCATATAGTTTTTGCCTCCTATGGTCCAGCGTCTCACAGTTGAAAAAATGTGCAGAGCTGTTTCAGTGTCCTTTTTGCATCTCCTGCATGTGAGGTCTCCGTTATACAGCCCTATTTTGTTCAGGTGCTCCTTTGTGGGAAAGTGTCCCGTAAGAAGCCCCGTTATGGTGCGTAGTTTGTTCCTGTTCATTGAGAGCAGTTCTTTTGCTACTTTTTCTAATGGTTCTTTCATAAATTTCTTCCCATGTGTTTGACTGGGCGTATTCTTCCAGAGTTTTAGGGATTGTTCTTTCACCCACCCTTTTAACCATGACCTAGTGGAGCATCTGGAGATGCCCACAGATGGTTCGGATCCGTTCATCAGTGTTGACGATCCTGCTCTTGCAAGTTCGTCAGCTTTTTCATTGCCTGCGATTCCTTTGTGACCTAGGACACACTTCAGTGTTACACTGTTCCGAGTCGCCAGTCTTCTAAGTTCTTCGCCGCACTCCCATACCAGCCGAGATGTTACCTGTATATTAATTTGGGAGCACCTATTTTAAAAAGTGATAGATGATTGAGAATTGAAGCTTTTATTAAAACAGAAAATCAATCTCACAAAAGTAAATTCAACCTCTTCAGCTAAATTATTCACAATTGTTGAGAAATCTATTTCTATTGCCACGTCCCGATGAATACTCATACTGCCTCAGTATGCTAATAAAAAATTATTGTACCTTTATTGTTTTTTTCTATGTGGAGGGTTTGAACCCCCAAACCCCCCCTTATATACGTCCCTGTGTTGAAGGTCTATACTAGTTCTTGGGTATGACAGCGAGCATATAGAGGCGTCTATGTTTCAGTACTGTTTAATTCGGGCTTTACTGTATGTTTATTTACCTAAATCAAGCTTTGCGACATATTTTGGAATGTAATAGGCTTACTAGTATGAAAAGCTTGTTAGATATGATAGGATTGTTAAGTTCGACAAGTCATATTCTTAATTAAAATAAAACACAGTTTATATACAGAGCATTTATTAAAAAATACACAATGTATATCGGATGTACAATACATGATTATCAGGCAATATCTAGAGGAGACTTCTATGCACACACGAATTCAAATTACTTAAGTCAGATTGATGTTTTCCATAATGGACTTGTATGATATTTATAATAGCTTATACCCAATGCCGTTAGGAAGTTTACATTGTGAAAATATTTGACAAAAAAATGCACAGTCTCTTGAAAAAAAAGTTTAGGTAAAAAAAGACAAAACATTAAAAATTTCTTAGAACTCAGTATCGGGTTGGGGGAGGGTGGAGCACGTTGAGACAGGACATCATACTTTTCAAATTTGGTGCCGCATAAAGATCTTTGTTCTGCGGAAAACTATGCAACTAGTTGCATTGTAGTGTTTGATCGCGATCAGAACTTTTGTCGGTATAAATGTAAGGATATTGTAGGTTTATTATGTATGTGTACCTATGATGTATTATTTATAGTAATGCTGTTGACATATGATACTATCAATGAATTATTATCATTATCTTGTAGAGGTTTGATCCAAGTGAGAAACTATCTGAATATATTCTCAATACTGTGACCTATGGAGTCACTTCTAGTCCATATTTATCTATTCGAACATTGAAGCAGCTAGGGTCACGATTTTCCTTTCACAGAAAAGGTACTGGAGTCAAGTATTTATGTCAATGACATTGTCAGTGGTGCTAACTCGGTTGACGAAGCAGAGCTCCACAAATAATTCAGCTATTAAACCAGGATGAGTTAGAGTTGCGAAAATAGAGCAGTAGTCATCAAAGTGCATTGAAGTCTGTTCTCATTCAGCATCAACAAAATTATGTGTTCAACATGGAAAATGGTACGATTTTGAAATTTTTTAGACTCCAGTGAGATCCAACTGAGGATAGCTTTAGTTGCCATGTGGAACCAGTAGACAGGCCTCCCATGAAAAGAATTGTGTTGAGTTGGTTTATATTCCATTGGGGTTCTTATGCCCTCTGGTACTGGTTGCTAAATCACTCATGCCCTCATGGGTTTGGGATGGGTTCGGATGAACTCTCACTTCCAGACTTAGATGAAACATGGGATAGGTAGGTATAAAGTCGAATTAAAGTCTTTGTCTTTTTATTTGTCAAGAAACATTTGTAGGGAAAATGTCATCTTGTCCGATTGGCATGTACCTATTTTGTGACGCTTTTCAGGGGAGTATGCAGCAGTGGTGTATTTGGGGCAAATGTCATAAGCTGGAATTCATACATATCTTGTGTGTGCTGGAGCTATGGTTTCTTCATTAAAAATAATCTCAAATCCAAATTGAGAATTATTAGCAACAGAGAAACTTTTCCAAATGTTCCCCTTTAACAAAGTATCAACTGGGTTTGACTCCAAAGTAGTGTTGAATTGGATTAAATCGTCACAAGTGGAAGCCCTATATGTCGAAAGGGTGAGTCATACAGGGTGGGGCAATCTTCTGACATCGGAGGATTACATCGTTGTGGTGAGAGATAGAACTTCATAATTTTGCGTGAGCTAATACAGTTACTGAGGGCACATTTTGAAAATACTTTCGATTCTACAGGATGTTCCAAAACCACGTAGCAGCACAAACTTACATTTTTTTAAATGGAATGTACTATATTTTGTTCAAGAATCGGAAAGATCTCACCGAGAGCGTTACAAAAATATAGCACTCTAATATATTATAAGGGTGTTTTACAAAGATATGGCCAATTATTAGCAAAAAAGGCCTCCTCTTCAACACTCTGCAAAACAGTGAATTATAATAAATCAACAGGTCTTTGTATTCAAATTTCATACACATATCATTGGCTGTGCTCAGTATTAATTACTTTTTTATCTGTGGCTTCTTTAATACAGGGTTAATCAGAACGCAAATCAAGCAATATCTCAAAATTTTTAAATGAATCACCCGATAAGTCTTTTTACAATTTGTTAGTAGAATTAATAAACTTTCAAACGATGTAGTACACTTAGGGCATGAGTTAATGGAAAATCGTAGATATTTTATGATAATGGTGAAAAACAAGTATTTTACATACACAAATTAAATGGTATTAAATTTTTACAAGCAAAATCTTGTGAATTTTAACATTTCTAAGGCATGAATTATAAATTATATTTTTAAACTGATCGAGAAGTATAAATATCACATTTGATCATTTCGTTCATTTCGAAGAAATTTAAATTATTTTATTCGAAATTCGAATATTTCAATACGATCGCGCAAAAAATGGTATAAGCATTTCGAACGTTAAGGGCAATACCGGTCTCCAGCAAAATTGGCAACATTGCCGTCGAGCGGTAAGCAACCCTTACCGTTCTTGATGCTTAATATACTATTGTTTACTGTAAGTAGGCTAATGCCATTATAGTACTAATAAATATAAAAGCAGTTTGTAGTCTTCACGAAATAATTATAAGTATATCTTAGTTATGTAAAATGCAAGCTTGTATTTTATTTTCCAACTTTTTCTATTTTTGAAAAACTAACAATTTTGAAAACCAACATCATAAGAACACTCACATTTACATAAATGTACATTGACATTCTATAAAACGTATAGAAGTTTATCTTTTTAAAAACGAGGATCTTACTCTTCCCAACATAGCTTGAGTGTAGTGTGGAAAATGCGTTACGAATCCTTTCTTTCACTTCTTCTCTGGTAGTAAGTTCCGTTTGATACACAAGTTGCTTGATGTATCCCCTTAAAGAGAAGGCCACGAAATTGGTCCACCACGTTCTATCCACCTCTCGGTAAAATGTTTGTTTAACCACTGAGTACACAACGAACGTGATATACAGTTGCTCCATCTTGTTGGAACCACAAGTTAACTATTGTGTTTGAATCAACTTCCACAACACAAACGAAGAATACAGCAATATTTTTATGACATTTTTTAGTAGATACTATTTTGATAGTGGCCCACTTGATATAATCAAAAATATGGCTTGATTATGTTCCGCCCATTCTCAAACAAGCCCATAATAACAATTCTTGAAAGTGAAACATGAATAAATATGAAATTTTTGATAATTCCAGGTACCTACGGTATTAGCAAACATTTTATTTCATTGATTAGATATTGTAGTTCATTGTAGTCCAAAATTACGATTAAAATGTATGCCTTAGAAATATTAAAATTTACAAGAGGTTGCATGTAAAAATTTAATACCATTTAATTTGTGCCCTGAGTGTACTACATCGTTTGAAAGTTTATTAATTGTACTAACAAATTGTAATAAGACTTATAGGGTGCTTCATTTGAAAATTTCAAGATATTGCTTGATTTGCGTTCTGATTCACACTGTATTGAGGAAGCCACAGAAAAAAAAAGTAATTGATACTGAGCACAGCCAATGATATGTGTATGACATTTGAATACAAAGACCTGTTGATTTATTATAATTTACTGTTTTGCAGAGTGTTAAAGAGGAGGTCTTTTTTGCTAATAATTGGCCATATCTTTGTAAAACACCCCTATAACATATATTATCAGAGTGCTATATTTTTGTAACGCTCTCGGTGAGATCTTTCCGATTCTTGAACAAAATATAGTACGTTCTATTTAAAAAAATGTAAGTTTGTGCTGCAACGTGGTTTTGGAACACCCTGTAGAATCGAAAGTATTTTCAAAATGTGCCCTCAGTAACTGTATTAGTTACCACTTAACCACTTAACCGAAAAACATTATCTGGCTCCTTCAAAGGGATTGTTTCCAAATGCATTTTTATGACATGAATTGTCGTGGAAAGGTCCAAAGTGGATGTCCGATTTCTTGGAGGTTGAAGATGTGATTGTAAGCCAGAAGAAAGTTAACTCTATACAAGAGGATTTCTGATTGTGCGCTAATGTTACAAAAGTCAAATTAACCAAATGGATTTTGGATTTTATGAAAAATGTGTCTTGGTACAGTTTTTCAACGGTTTATAGAATTGAAAAAACTTAAAAGGAAGGTAGAAATTTCAAGGGAACAGAAGCTACTACAGCATGCAGATTTGCTCATGGTGAAGGTTGTTCAGTCTGAAGCACCTGAACGAGAAAATTTGCAAGTTAAGGTCTAATATAAGTATGCCTATATTCTTTTGAAAGCTGGAACTGTTTCTAGAGGAGAGCGTTCGATTCAAAATGCCGACTCGCCATTATTTTTTAATCTTCAGAAGAATCAGGCTTATTATGCAGCTGAAGATACATTAAATTGTGTTTTGATTTAGGAGAATATACAACTAACAGTGAAATTTATTTACATTGCTGAATAATATTAATATATCTGATATTTAACTATAACAATAATTGATTTCTATACAAAGTGTATGTACACTAAAATCTTGATGGTTAAGGTACGATTTACAGGGTATAAAAATATGTTGCTGAATGTCAATGCCCTTTGATAAATGGAAGTGGTACCATACGAGGAATCACCGGATCCGAATTATGATCATCATCATTGGCTTGATGTCAACTGTCGTCTGGATCGCAGACGATGGTCAATGAATGCGCATGTGTCAGAGCTGCCCAAAGAGGAGACCTAAAAAAGAAATTTAATTACTTTGTTGGAAATTCATTCACTGTAGTCTTCAGATTGACATGTATGTGAAGTTTGGATAATGTGAGTGAGTTTATTCATTTAAAAAAAAATTGGAAACACAAGTTATAAAAAATTATGTTATGTAGTTTATGTTATTATGTCATAAAATTGCTTAGACTTGTCACAATACAGAAATAAATCACATGCATACAGCCAATTATTCCGGTCATTCATTCATCCACATTCAGACCACTTTACAGGATACAGAAAAAGCAAAAAAATAATAATGTACATTAGTGTTTAACTTATATTACGTTATTATAATTTGTCTTCCATACTGTAAGAACTCAGACAGTGTTGGACTCATCCCCAACTGAGATGCCTACCAACCAAACCCACCTCAAACTCGCCGTTACTCCCGCCTTGGAATCACTACCCTAGCATACGTCAAGACGGGCGGCGGTCCCTCACACACTCTCCATCATCTTCTTCCCTCTATCACTCCTACCTCTCTCATGCCATAGCTAGTCCTTCTCTTCCCCTAATCATGCTCTCTACCACGCCACTTATCTCCATCCATTCCTCCTCGCCCCTCAACATAATCTCCACCATATTTTCCCAATACACCGCCTCTCCCAGTTTGTTTTCTAGCTTCTTTAAAACTTCCAACATCTAAACACATGTCCCACATCATCCTCCACTTCACATCTCTCGCACACTCCAGTTTCTCTTTTCCCAATCTTGTGAAGGTAACCCACTCTTGACCCATGCCCTGTGAGCACCTGCGTCACGAAGTAGTTCACCTCTCCAAATTTCCGGTCCACCCAATTTGTCCTGCTCCCAATCGCTCCTTTCAGTGCGCCTTCATACTCATCCCACCTTCTCTCCATTTCCTCATCCATCCATTCCTGTACTTCCTCTCTGCTCGCACCCCTCCAGCGTTTATGTCTGGCTCTAGCCATCAAGTCCAATGGATAGGACCGTGACAGCACTGCTGCTGCCAGTCCACCCACTGTCCTGTACGCCTGCACCACCCTCAAAAGTATTCCTCTCTGCACCCGCAGGAGTAGTCTAACCCTCGCATTCACCCCTGCTTTCTCACCCCACACTTCCGCGCCATACAGCATACTCTGCTCTACCGTCCTACCAATTATCCTCCTCTTCCATTCTCCCGGTCCTTTCACATTACCCATCAATCTTCCCAGCCACGCTGCCCTTACTTTTGCCTTCTCTGCAGCCTTCAGCATATGGGTTTTGAAGGATAATTGGCTATCCAACCACACCCCCGGATACTTCACCGCTTCCTCCATCCGAATTTTCTGTCCCTTCACCATCACCCCCACCTCCCTTGCCTTGCTCCGCCCCTTCACCAGTAGCCCCACCGTCTTACCCTCAGCCACTTCCAGTCCACACCGCTCTATCTTCTCCACAATCTTCCTACACATCCTCTCCGCCTTTCTTTCTATCTCCACCTCTCCCTTTGCCGTACATACCAGACATACATCGTCCGCATACACCGTAATCTCACATCCCTCCTCACATACTATCCCACAAACTTCATCAAACACACACTTCCAAAGCGTCGGTCCCAGAACCGAGCCCTGGGTCACTCCAATCTCCGTCCCATACCTTCTCCCCCTAGTGTCCACTATCACACTCCCCGTCAGGTAGTCCTCTACTAGACTAACTAACCCCTCCCCTACACCGAGCTTTGTCAACGCGCTCAACACCGCCCGTTTACTGACACTGTTGAACGCGTTCCCCACGTCGAAGAACACAAGCAGGGCCAATTTCTTTTTCCTACCGTTACCCTGCCTAGCCCTTTGTACCAAGTCCACCACCCTGCCCAGCGCTGAGATGCATGACTTCCCTTCTACAAACCCATGTTGGTTTTCCCTAAAACCCCCATTCCTATCAACTTCCTCCTCAATCCTTACCTTTATTATCCCCTCCATCAATTTACCCAATCCACACAGCAGGCTAATGGGCCTATAGTCCCCCACCCGCTTCCCATCCCTACCCGTTTTCTTCACAAGGATCACCCTAGCCACCTTCCACTTTTCCAGGAACTCTTCCTCCCTCAGTATCCTGTTAAGGACCCAGTCGAACATGAGTTTCCCATCTCGGCCCGAAAAAAAAAAAATACTGTAAGAACTCGCCAACAGAATAGATAGTATTTTTGCACAGAAATTTACTGCATGAAATCGTTCTTTGAGATCACCAGTCGTGCACTATACAGATGGCGAAAAGTCTATTCGAGACATACGATTTACACAAGTACCAGGAAAATATGAAAAAAACTCCTTTTTCGGATTTAATGAAATCCTCTCTGAAATTGAATCAATAAATTCTTCAGCTGACGCCAAGCCGTACCTGTGTACTTTCAAATTGCCCCCCGTTTTCCCTCCGCTTAACTCCAACAATGATTTACGCCAATCAAGGCATACCACGAACCTTAACCGACCAGGGGTGCTATTCTCGAACTCATACGCAACAATACGTATACGCAGCGTATACGAACTTTTACGTATGGAAATAATCGTATACTAAGATTCATGTGCATTCTTGAACACTATACGACTTCTTCATGCGTCTACGTAATTTGTGGTCGGATGAAAACTTGACAACAGTGTGCCAAAACAGCCAATGTGTCAATTTATTTTCTCATGGTTTACATGTTTACTTTATTATAATAATAATAAAAATTTTGTTTATATACGAAAAAACCGCGAAAACGTTCTGACTTGAAATAGAAATATCAAATGGAGAAAACTCAGAAAACAAAGGGAAACATAACATCCGATCAGCGTAAGGAGTTGGTGGATTTTATTAAAAGCTATCCACAACTCAACTCTGGAAAATTCACGAATGATTTCACATACAAGAAGGCCCAACAATTATGGGAATCTTTAGCAAACAATTTGAACGCTATGCCAGGGGCAAACAAAGATTGGAAAAAATGGCGTAAAGTAAGTCATACCTATATTCTTCCTAATTTCATTATTTTGGTTGATTTTCAAATATTTCAGACTTGGCATGATATCAAGACCAGAACAAAGAGCAAAAAAAGCATGATTAAAAAACACCGCAACATAACTGGAGGAGGACCACCAATAGATATACAAATATCAACAGAGGAAGATGAAATACTGGGCATTATGGGCCCAGTAGTGGTTGATGGTCACCAAGATATTTTGGAATCCCAGGTAGAGTTTGATGAATCAACCATTACAAATCTACTCTCTCCAATCCAAATTGATATGGACCATGATTATTGCTCGGATATACCAAATATTGAAGTCAATACCAGCAACAACAATGTTCCTGTTCTTGAGGAAAATAATCCCCCACTGGAATTACCTTCCTCATCTAAAGTGGGTATTAGTGAAAATAGGAGGGTTAAGCGGCCTAGAAGGCTAGAAAGGCTGGAAAAAACAATTTCAGCCACAGCAGAACTTTGCAAGCAGACAGAAAGGGATATAACAATGAGAAATAGCTATTATAATAAAAAAATTGAGCTATATGAAAAGGATGTCAATGCTAAATTGAGAATCGCATCTGCTCTAGAGAGGATAGCAAAATGCAAAGAGAATTAAAATGTCATTATTGATGGGCTATTTGGTTCAATTGGTTCCTAAAAGAACTAGTATACCTGTGATGAAAAATAGTGATCTTTTTTTTAGTATCTTAGATTAGGTAGTTTTGTTGAGATGATACTCACATATTTTATTTCCATTTTGTGTTTTGTTTTATTCATTCTGCTTTGTTTGGTTGAACTTTTATTTAGTTGTAGAAATGATAAAAATACTAATTTTGTTTTTAAAATATTTTTATATAGATTTGTATTTTTTCATAGTTATAGAAATATATCTGTTCGTTGTACAACTTGTGTTCACATTCCACATTGGGGTTGAGGAAATGAAAAAAAATTACTAGTTCAGTTTTATTCTGATATATTTTTAAGTTTGATTAAAAAGATTTGACAATTTGTTTACTGGATTCAAACAATCTACCATAATTACAGATGCTCTGAAACTATAATTTCGAAAGTGGTCAGTAAAAACAAGTCAAAAAAAAAGAGAGCTCATGAATTATAATATAACTTATTTGGTATTGATACAAAAACATTGAAACTTTATTAAAAAAATTAATGGATTCACTACAATAAAATCTAATCATATCTTATATTGTAAAATGATTTCTTATAACTCTTTCTCTCAATAATCTTCCAGCTGCTAATTCAGGATTTCGCAAATTTGGAAGCACCAAGACATCATTTTCAGGTTCATATAAACCTAAATCAACCTGGCCAAGATTAACATCCCCATGATCTTCTAACTCAACAGGTGGAATATTATTATTTATGCATATATTATGCAAGACAACACAAGCATTTATGATTTTAGAAGATTTCTCAGGACTGTAATGAAGAACTCTATGCTTAAGAAGACATCGAAATCTTAATTTCAGTACTCCATTACACCTTTCAATAAGGGATCTTGTACTCTTCTGCCTATCATTGTACCTTTCTTCTGGGGAATTTTGTTCTGGATTTTCAACTGGTGTCATAAGCCAGGGTCTTAAAGCATATCCTGAATCACCTATAATGATGGTTGAGATTAACACATTAGTAAATGTATACTTAACTGATTCCATATTATTTATTGCATATCTGGAATATTTCTTTGAACATTACTTACCCAGAAGAAAAACTTTGGTATTGTTTCTATGAAGGTTCTGCATGTATGGTAATACAGCACTATTATTCCATATAAAACTATCATGGGTGCTTCCTGGGTATCTTGCACAAACATTCATGATTCTTAAATCAGTATCACAAATCTGAAAAATATGTAGGTAATGTGTAATGTGAGGATTGATTTTGATCTGAAATATGTATTACCAGCTGTACATTTATTGAATGATACCCCTTTCGATTAACATATATGGCCTCTGGATATATAGGATGATCTATCTCGGGAGGATATATGGCAACATGTGTACAATCAACACAGCCTAGTACTCCAGGAAATTCATGATTGAGATAGAACCTGCAAATCATTTTTTAGTTGATAAATCATTACAATAAATATGTGTTACAGACTTATTACGTATTTGAGAAATTTCTTCTAAATTTATTGGCATTTTAACATAATGATTGAATATATCAGGCATATTCAAAGCAGTGATAACTTCCTCAATACATCTACTCACTGAAGGCTGGCTCATTCCATGATTGATATTACTGCCTACATCAAGCTGATAGCTCCCAGATGCAAAAAATCTGAGAGCTGTTAATACCTGAAATGAAACAATACTCAAGTAGTTGTCATGTCATATATCGTTTGAATCATTACAACTTTACTCACTTTTCTTTCAATACTCAGGGCTGATATTCGGCTGGGATGCCTCATATAAGGAGTTAGCAAATCAATAAGGTCATAAGTGCTAGTTTTATTGAGTCTATATATTTTAACAAAACCTAGCTGGGTCTCTTCAAATCCATCATCGTATACCCGAAATCTTCTTCTATTATCAGCGAGGAGCTCTACATTTTCCAGAGCTTCAATACCAGCTATTCTGATGAGCTGATTTAAATTAGCCATAGGTACCTATTCAATAATTTCTTATCTGAGATATTTCTTATTAACATGAAATTAACTTGTCTATCCTCCCACATCAAACAAAAAACAAATCAATTTGAAATTTCACTTCAAACTTTACACAATCTGACAATCATAACAAAAAATAGAGGTTAATCCCTTCTTTTTGATCATAAGATGCCATATGCGCATGCCCCCTATGAAAACTCGTATTCGCATAGAAGATTCGTATGCCTAGTACCCATACGTGTGAATTTGTACGACTGGCGGATGCTTTATTTCGTATACTACGATTCGAGAATACCTACAACTACAAGTCATACGCAAATTATCGATGACCATCAAATTTCGTATACGCAATTGACTCGAGAATAGCACCCAGGGACTGCGCGCGCAAACGCAGCCTCTACACCACGATTTCTCAAAAAGATGTCGAAGAAGCATGAGGTGAAATTCGTCAGAGAATCCACATTAAAGGTTTAAAAGGTGTATAAGACACAAAAAGTAACTAAGAAACCATAGAAAATGTTCTTTATTGCGATGCTATAAGTAAAGCATCATGTAAACTTAAATAAATGAGGTGAGAAAGGCAAGCCAACGAGTTTGATTTCCATGCTCCCAGTATGAGCCAATGGTGGATGACGCCATTGCTCATCAAACATCAATTATTACATTAAAGTGATAATAAAATATAATAACGGTCCTTCGAGTTTAGAATGAGAGTACTAATCCGTGTTCATACTTGAAAGAGAGAGAGAAGAATAATTGTTCGCAGTCAGCATTGGGCGTGTGCTCAGTTCCAGCTACCAATCATGCTGTTTGTCTTTTTTGATTGCCAACGATAATCTTACTGTGCCTTATTTTTTGTCTAGTAAAATGCTACTAAAGATGATGAATCTATGAAACGGCCAAGGCCAACTTGAGGATTGTGTATTTTTTTTAAGGTTACCGTCTTAAATAAATCATTTTATTGTCTTATTTGTTTATTTTTCACAGTAAGCTGTAAATTCATTGTGTGCCATATGTTTTATACTCCAGTCATTATTGACATTCGAAATCGAAAATTTAACAATAATTCCAAAAGTTTTCAAACTTCGGTCGAGTGAATGGTACATTGAGACGACAATAAATCTCATTTTGCAACCTTGTCCGAAGTCCGGAACATTGTTAAAATTGCAATTGAATTAATTTTTGCTGTATGGTCGTGAAAAAAATTTCAAAAGTTCTGCAAACTTGGGGAAGTTTTCGATATAATATTTCATATCACGTATTAAATTTGCAACCAATCTAAGTGTACGGAACATTTTTTGTTATTAAAAATTAATGTTTTTTTCATTAAACTGAAGGAAAACGTTCCAAAAGTCCTGCAAATTTGACAGATCTATCGGAAAAATGTACTGAACGATTGTATAAATTTGCAACCTTTTACGTTGACCGGAACATGTTTATTTATAATTTTTTTAAATTCGTGTCATTTTTTCGAGCAAGGCGGTCTCGGAATAATTACAAAAGTTTGGAAACTTGGTTGCAAACTTTGAAAACATCACTATTCTGATGCATTTACAAATTTGCAACCTCATACGCGATCCGGATCTTTTGCAATTTTCTTGAAGGTGAAAAAATAATAAAATTACATTTGTGCAAATTGCATAAAGCTCCGGATCGCGTATGAGGTTGCAATTTTGTAAATGCATCAGAATAGATGTTTTCAAAGTTTGCAACCAAGTTTCAAAACTTTTGTAATTATTTCGAGACCACTTTGCTCGAAAAAATGACCACGAATTAAAAAAAATTATAAATAAACATGTTCCGGTCAACGTAAAAAGTTGCAAATTTGTACAGTCGTTCGGTATATTTTTCTGATAGATCTGTCAAGTTTGCAGAACTTTTGGAACGTTTTCCTTTAGTTTAATAAAGAAAAACATTAATTTTTAATAACAAAAAATGTTCCGTACACTTAGATTGGTTGCAAATTTAATACGTGATATGAAATATTATATCGAAAACTTCCCCAAGTTTGCAGAACTTTTGGAATTTTTTTCACGACCATACAGCAAAAATTAATTTAATTGCAATTTTAACAATGTTCCGGACTTCGGACAAGGCTGCAAAATTTCATAGTTTGTTTTTATACCATTCCCGACCTTACGTCAAAATTTGAAAACTTTTGGAATTATAATCAATTGATTGTCTTGACTGACTGAACTATTAAGCCATCAATTGAATTGGGACACTTGCTTGATGTTTTTCAAATTTTGCTGACGGGTGGACGCCGAGAATTTGGGGGATGATAGGCATTGTTATTCCCCACTTTGAGTTCCCGGTATAGCACCCCAAAGTCTAGCTTTCAGGGGGGGGGGGTGAGTTTTTGAAGGCGTAATTAATATTCATGCCTTCGAATCATAGGTTCCACTTTAGTTCTTCTTGTTTTATGTCAAGTAGGTCACCAAAGTCCACGAACTAAATGTGCAATACTATTATGGCGTCACTTCAGATCTGCCATACTGACCGATACGTACTATGGACTCATTTACATATATTTTTTTACCTTTTGTAATTTCCTTGTGGCATTATTTATTATTTTTTCTCTTATTTTTTGGGAATCAAATTTGACAACAAAGTTTTGTAGTCTTAAACTTCCAAATATTATTGATTGTCTAGTTGTCATTTTTTTCGTTGTGTCAGATAGGGACCAAAAATTATTTTATTATTAGTTAATCTTAACTTAAAGTAATTCGAAATAAATAAATCCTACGCGGGGCACGTTACAGTCAGAACGGTAATGTTTATTGCTTTCATATGTGGTGACGTCACAGTCATAGTCTTCGCCCCGCTACGGTATGCTTGTTTAATTGGTTGTATTATGGTTGAAATAATACCCTTCTTGGTGTGCGTCATCGATTGTGACGTATATGCGGGTTTTCGGCATGTCGTTTATTTTATTTGCTATTTTGACATATAGCTAACCTTAAATTTGATAAATAAAATCATCAGGATCGTATTCAGCCAAATTCGACAAGGCTATGAAATTAATAATAACAGCTTCTTTTTCTAACTGAAAATACTTGAGAACTTTCAAAATACTGATGTTTTCCCGTGTATCTATGCATATTTTTATATTATTCAAATAAATGGAACATTAAAATTAATATTCACTTTTCATAAATAATAATTGACGTTAAGGGGCATCTACCAAATTCGACCTTGCACAATTATGCTTTGTATATTTTTTTGTTCCGCAACATGTAGGTAGTCAAGCGGTCCAAGCGGATTTTGGTTCACGTACTACTCTATAAGCTTCGTCAGTACTGAACTGGGAGACCGCCGAGACCGGCGAGCGTTTCATCAACAATGGAACGGCACGCGACTACCGAAGCAGAGAGACAATGTCAGTCATAGAAGGATAGAAAAGCGAGAGATGGATTTTTATTCGATATTTTAGTGGCAGCAACCGAATTTCAATAAGGAATTGTACGGTCATAAGTAATTTGAGGATTCTGAGATTTTTATATAGTATTCATAAAGCTTCAAATTAGACTTCTTATCAATTAGTTTTTGCATTTAATCCATATTTAATTCTTTACAAGGGCTCAAACTTTGCTTAATATGTGTAATTACCTCATGATTCGTATTTTTTTCAACAAAATTTGGTTAGCATTTCAAAGTTTTATTCGATGAGAACTCTAAGTTCAACATTAATCTACATGATATATTTTTTTCTTAATTTTCAATACATCCATTACCTCAAAATTCTTTGTCAAAAACACTTCGATATTTTGTCAAATCGCTGCCGATAGATTCCCCTCAAACAACAAAGTACAGACCTGACGAGAACTGTCAGTGTGACAGTAGAAAAAGACGTAAGATACATTGCCGCTACGAAAGTAACGCCTTCATAGTAGTTTGAGCTCTCGATTGATAGGCTGCGCTTGCACGTAATCTAAACAACCAATCAAATTTTTGTGAGTCGAAGACGGTTCATTATAAATGATATTTTGATTAGGATTAATCACAGACCTGCCTTTTTTTCCATCTCTTCCTACGTAATGTGTTAAAAGGACATTAACAATCGATGACGCACACCAAGAAGGGTATTATTTCAACCATAGAACGACATTCTATTGACATGAAATTTTCAGAATCATATTTTTATCCTTAGTACTTTGTTTTAGGAGAGTTGAAAATGATTTAAAAATTTTAGTAAACCAGCCCATTGTTCCACTGTGGACATGAACAAAAATAAAGAATGTATTCAATCCAAAAATTTTCATTGAAAAAATGATTCTGAACCAAAAATTTTTTCAAATAGTACCTGAGTCATATTTTTCAGGATTTTATTTTAATGTTGCTTAACTACTACAAGGCTGGCTTAGTTTAACTTAGTTTGATTGATTTAGGGCGGGTATTATAAACATGTCTTGAAGTTAACTTTGAATTTAACTGTCGAGTTAACTTTAGGTTTTAAAATGTCAGTTTTATAAAAGTTACATTTTCAAAAAAAAGAAGAACCTGGAGCATAGAGAAATATTCTCTATGGCCTAGAGTTTTGGCATTTTGACTTTAGTTTTATGGTCTAGTTTTGAGATGTTTGTTTGGTATATTTGTTATTTCGTTTCCAGTGTCGAATTTTTATTTTATTTGTTCCTGTCTGAATGTATAGACGAGCCATAAACTTTTCCAATGAGGAAATTGAATCTCTTCTATCATTAGTGGAATAATTTAAGGACATGGTGGAGTGCAAAATATCCTTCGTCGCCGAGTGCCTTCAACAATATTCATAGCATCTTCTTCATCGTCGGTTAAAAGTTCCTCAAAAATATCTTGGATATCGTTTGTTAACATTGCAAAATTCAAAGAAAACAAAGTAAAAGCAATCAAAATATTCACAATATAATTTTAAGGTTAAAAATGCCAAATTGTTGACTGAACCGACAGAACAGAGCAACTATCAAATCACGAAAACCCGATTTTACCATAAAATTAACTTTAATCGATACCTCTTCCACCCGACAAAGTTAACTCCGCCATTTTGAAGTTAACTATAACATGTGTCGTCATTCTACAAGTTAACTTTTAGTTATATGTCAAAATAGTTTTATAATACCCACCCTAAGAAGCCACATTAGTGACATTAGTCATCAATTCTTGTGTCAACATAGACAACCGTAATATACTGAAATGTGTCAAATTGAAAAGCCACGTTGAAAAAATAGTGATTTTCAGTATTAGAAAGGTTATTTATGAGTATAAGTATAAACTTAAGTTGATATTGAGTTGTACAATAGTATTATAATAAAATTTTTGAATGTACCAAAATCTGGTATCAATTCTCTAACAACAAAAAGTACCACCTTGAAAAGATGCATATGTGAGTTTTTTGTTTCCCCTAATTGAATAATTTAATGTACGCCTCTGGTTTGTTTACGGAAGTTGGCCATATTCAGAAGCCACTTTGGTCGATGACTCTTTATACTGTTATGTTCTCTCCTCTCTCTTTTACCTCGTGGTACTAGTCCAAACATTGACACACAAACTGACATCAATCAATGAACAAACGGACAATTAAATACCACCTTTAAAATTGCTATTTACCAACAAAAATTTATAAACATTTTATTTGTCAATTTCAATTTTGACATCAGTTTTGGTATAATCAAAATTGAAACATGTTTTTATGAAAGTATTCTGTATCCACTAAATATAATCAGAGTTACATATACATATGAACAATAAAAGTAGAAATGGATTCAACTTTAGTTGAAACGACTTTGATTCGATTTTAGTTGATCAATAAAAATCGGTCAACTAAAATCGACTAGTGAGAGCGCGCCTTAATGGAAATGAACATAAACTATTAAACGAATAATAACAAAAACAAAAATAGCTGACAGTTGACATAACTAGTGACAGAATGACAGAAAAGAAATGGTGACTTGCCAAAAGTCCCTAGAATTATTGGCCTCTGATGCGTTGAGAACTCAGCTAATACGATATTTTAAATTTCAAGATTTACACTCCGATGAAATACAACCAATTTTAACCTAAACTCTACTCGAATCTTTATTTTTCTTCAAATCATACTTCAGACCACTTCTTTACATTGTTTATTTCTACATTACTTTTTTTTCCTATATGATTTCGATTTAAATTCGAAACGCAGCAACTGAAATAGCATTGTTATGGGTGAATAATATCGAACAACTGCCAATTGAAATATAAGTTTATGGAGCAATGAAATAATTTTATCGGTTTCTAGTAAATGCAACAAAGTCAAAACAAGCATAACTCGGGAATGCCATAATTGCACACAGTAAAGAATAAGTTGGTATTACCGAGGAGTATATAAATAGGAGCACTGAATCTTAATTTAAAAGTTTGATAAGAGAATAGAATCTATTTCTTTTTTTTTATGAAAATAATCATCATCTGCAGATCATACAGTTTCTTTATATTAAAACTGGTCAGTATAGTTTGGTCTGAAGGTAATAGATTTAATTGTTACTGCAGCTTCCTCTAAATTTAGTGTTTTCCTATAACTTCTGTCTGTAAACCAGAAACGCA